>JAWRVZ010000127.1:592500-625000 GCA_037043235.1 Rhodeus uyekii | reverse complement strand
TGGTTCCAGTAACTACATCAACTCTACGCCGCTGGGAAAACCCGGAGGATATGGATCTGGATGAGGTGAGTGTGTGTGTGTGTGTGTGTGTGTGTGTGTGTGTGTGATCACAGTCAGGTGTCTCTCACTCTGTCACGTCTGCATGTTATCATCAGTCATAAAGGAGGCCCGTCTTTTCTTTTCTGTTATAATTGTTGTTTGGCGTGTTATTCCCGCCTCTCTTCACCTCCTCAGTGTTTCTTCTCTCTGCAGCAGCTGTTGAGACACACACACTCACACACTTCGCTGGCTCTTAAAAAGCTTCTCTTGGCATTTTTGCTTTTGTGTTATTACTACTGAGCTTTCGGCTCCAGCGCGGTTCTGCTTTCTCATGAGTTTGCTTGCACTCGATGAACTATCTGCAAAACAGCCGAAACTTTTCAGGTGCTGCCTCCTGAATATCAAACCGCAGCGGCGCTGTTAAAATCACAACGGTGTCGCCGGTGTTTGGAAACACGCAGCCGTTCTCCCCTGAGTTGCCCCTTATTTATGAGCGTTGCGGAGTCAAATGAGAGGTGTGTTCCTGGCTCCCGTGTTGCGCTGGTGTTGATATCACACACGCTGTCCTCATTCTCTCTGCCGCTAGACCTCATTTGTTCAGCTGCAATCCGGTGGCCTTGGATTTGATTCCGTCTCCACCAAATGTGCTTTACTAAAGCTAAAGAAGCAGGTGATTATGTATGAGAGAAAGAAAAAGAGAGATCGAGTGAGGGATGGAGAAACAGAGGAAGTGGTCTATAAAGAGACAGATGAAGCTCTTGGAGAGAGTGAATGTCATTTTGAATTAATGATGCTTTTGACTGAAGCACCTGAGGCTGATATCTGACCTCTGACCTCTGGATCACAGTCCAGCTGTTTCATGGACTGAAAATGCCAATCAGAAAAGACCTAAAACAGTCCTGGGAATATATATATATTGTGTGTGTGTGTGTGTGTGTATATACATTATTATCAGTGTTGAAAACAGTCGTGCTGCTTCATATTTGGAAACGATACATTTTCAGGATTCTTTGATGAATAGAAAGCATTTATTTGAAATAGATATATTTTGTATCATTATAAATCTCTGTTACATTTGATTAAATGGATGCATCCCTGCTGAAGCTTTTTAATGCTGGATAACGTGTGTGTGTGTGTGTGTGTGTGTGTGTGTGTGTGTGTGTGTGTGTGTGTGTGTGTGTGTGTGTGTGTGTGTGTGTGTGTGTATATATGCAATTATTTTTTTATTCGAAATTTCAAGATCTTGACATGATTTTTATTTAGTGCTTTTAATTAATTAATTAATAATAATAATAATTTTAATATTATTATTTTTTTATTTTTTTCATTTAGTGATAAACATTGCATTTTTTTTGTACAAAAAAATATATATCAACATTCACGTCAGTGGTTCTATGCATGGATGCTTTTTCCCCCAATGCATTTTCATTGTTTGTCATTTTACTGATGTGTTTCGTGTGATGTGTTCTGTGTGGTTTATCAGCTTCTGGGGAGTAATGGAGACTCGGATGTGAGGAAGAGGAGGAGACGACAGACTCAGGACTTCCTGCGGCCGTACATCGCTGCCAAGCTGGAGCATCTTCCAGAAACCTTTGTGTTAGGAGACGAGAAAACCTACAATGGCTTCCATAACAAACCACTACCTGGACAGCAGCAGTACCGCACGTTTTTACTGGCGGCGCTGAAAGACCGAGACTCAGTGAGTCACACACACACACACACACACACACACACACACACACGTTTGTTTCACTATGATGAAACAAACTATGATGAGATCGTTGATTAGACTTCCATCAATTTTATTTAAGTTAATGCTATTTTCTATTGTCTAGCCCAAGCCCAACCCTTAATGCCCGTTCACATCAAGGTACAGGTACACACAATCACACACACACACATGCACAGGCACAAACACACACACTCACACTAACTCATGCACTCACACACCCACAGGCACACACACCCACAGGCACACACACACGCTCACGCACATACTCACACACACACAAACACACTCACACATGCAAAGGCACACCCACTCACACACAGGCATACACAATCACACACACACACTCACACATGCACTCACACGCACGCACACACTCACACACACTGGCACACACACACACACTCACACTCACACACGCACAGGTACACACAATCACACACACACCACACACAAACACACACTCACACATGCACTCACACACACACTCACACACTCACACAAACACACACACACACACACATGAACACACACACACACACACACACACACACACATGAACTCACACACACACACACACACACACACACACACACACTCACACATGTGTGCCCTGTGGCTAGTTGCATAAATAGTCATTTTGTTAAGAAGTCTGACCGACTAACAGTTACGAATGAGGAGAGAGGCAAAATGAGGAGGAGAGAAGAAAAAAAGAGAGATCTTGCGAAAGTCAGTGGTGGGCTGACAAACAGACTAGAGAGTGTGAAATTGGATGAAAGAGGTCGACTGCAAAACTACCGCAGCACTTAAAGAAAAACAGATTAGAGGAGGAGGAGATGAAAGAAAGGAAGGAGAAAGAGACATCACATGAAGGACTGCGGCGGATCAGCAGAGAGAGAGAGAGAGAGAGAGAGAGAGAGAGAGAGAGAGAGAGATGCTATCATTAATGCTGGAGAGACCTGAGCGCTACAGATGAAGAGATGGAGGAGAGGTGAAAGAGAAATGAAAACACACACACACACACACACATGAATATGCATCACTCAGAGATGCATTACTCACACTGCAGGATGCGCTTCCGTCTGAGGATGTGCAGATTAAACTGATCACTGTGAAAGTTTCCCACTGACTGATTCCCACAGGGCTTTTGGACGCAAGCGCTCCAGAGATTCTCTCTGAATCCTGTTACAGACAGACAGAGGTGAGGATGACAGGAGCCCAGCAGATCTACGGCCTGGGGAGTTTTGCGCTTTGAGGAATGTGGAATTAAAGCAGAACTTACTTTATAGCAGAATGTCCCAGAATTTGACACATTTTGGATTAATAATTGAAGAGTAGGGCTGAAATCATGAAATGGACATTGACTTTCTTGTAGCTCAAACAGTAGATGCAATGCAATGCAAGTCACTTTGGATAAAAGCATCTGCCAGATATCTAAATATAAATGTAAACAAGTGTCGTTGAATATTTAAGCACTAAAGACTGCTGTTTAAATATGAACTCTGCATTGTTCGTGTCTAGAGAGGATGCTAGATTTAATTTGACACGCTGGTTCTTTGGAGTCTTTTCTTCTGCTTTTTTTTCTGCTTTAACAAGGAAAAAACTTGAGATTTGATACATTAAAGCAGAATCTCACATAAGCATCCTAGAGTATTTATGCCTCAATCTTTAGCCATTAATGAAGATGTACGACTAAATGGTCTGAGCTTCAATATGCATTTCATTTTACAGTTGCACATTCTTGCTGTATCTCCACTATTGACTCATTTGCTTTATGCATTTAAAAAATATTGCTTGGGAAACTTTTTATTTCCCAAGCAATACTACAAAGCTATAAAAAATGCTATAATCAAATTAGATGTGACGTGTGGTGGTATAATCTTTTTAAAAGAAGGGAGGGCTGCTCCAGCACTTTTATCTCTTGTCAAGGTTAAAGGCTCAGTTGTAATTTTCCATTCCTTATCAGGAACACATTACCCTCTTTATACCGTATTTCTTTCAACTTATTATATCTTACTAGTTTTACAGAATAGAACATACAATTAATGTCACATAATAATCAATAATGTCAAGAAACAAAATATAATCATATATAAGAAGGAAAAGAAAGCATATCCTTTTATAAAATTCCATCACTCATGCTTTTTTCTGAAAGATCAGTTTTACGGTATGTTTAGATAAAGCTTTCCTGGTTTATCTGCAGATTGGGAATGAGTGTTGAAGTGATGGTCATTGAAAAATGACATTTCTGTCATCGTTTTCTCATTCTGCAGTATGTTCTCCATTAAAAATATTTAAATATTCTTACATCGAGATAGATTTGCTTGAAGCAAAATTACTTACAAAATTACAAAATTGCTTAAAACAAGAAAACATCTGTCAGTGGGGAAAACGTGGGAAAAGAAACTTTTGTTTCATGCTGACTTTAAACTATTTTAGATGTTTGTAATTGAAATGGAAGTTAATTTTTTTGCGGCATGTTGTTTCAGACCTGTATGACTCTCTCTCTCCTCCGCGGAACAGAACAGATACTTTGACAAATGTCTATATGCAAATGCTGGCACAATTTTCGTTTTCGGGTAAGCGTTCAACCTCCTCTGAGTTGAGTCTGGGAAGCGATGGAGTCTGTGGTTCCCGGTGTCACTTCCGAAGGTGTAGCACTGATGGGATTTGCTTGATGATGCGTATCCTCCGGTTCTCAGTGGGGTGGAAGAGGTTACCCCTCCCTCAGCCCTTTCTTTCGCTCTCACTCTCCCTCTATCTTCCCGTTTCCATCCCGCTTTCTCCCGACGCCCTGCTGTGATGTCTAAAATGTGTTACTAAGACGATTAGTTGTCAGGGTTTGTGGAAGGAGGCTGACTTCTGTGCTGCGTTTGAGTTGAAGGCTTCCCTCCTGCTCTGCTCATACACCATTCGATTGTTTTTCAGTTTGTATGTGATCACTAAACATCATTAAACGTCACTTTAAGGCCCACTGGAGAATATGGACTCCCTCAGCTCCTAAAACTGAACAACACACCTTCTCTTACCTACAAAATGCAGTCTTCTACGTTTTTATAGGATGTTCAGGTTACAGCAACACCAAACATAAAATCCATTGCAATATTTTATATTTGATCTCTATCAGGTAAGCCTGTTTGATGCATTATAATGCCATTTTATAGTGGTATTTTAAGCATTTTTCTCTTTTGCTTAAATGTTTTACATTTTTAAATGTATAATTATAAGACATATTCTTAACTGTAAAATTATTTTTCAGTTGTAAATGAAACAATGAAATACTATTTTGGTCTTTCTACTTACATTTTCAATTTCAATTTCAATTGCAATTCATTTACTAGCAATGTTTATTAAAAATTATTACATTTTTCTGTTTAGCCGATAAGTGTCGGTTGTGTCTCTTTATATTGTTTTACAAAAATTTTGTTTGGCTGATGTGTCATTTTTGAGAAAAAAATTTGCAATTTTTTTTATCTTAGTTTTTCCTTTTGGACGAAAAGTGTCAGTTTGCACTTTTAGTATTTTATAAATAAATAAACTATGAAATACTACTTCAGTCTTTCTACTTACATTTTACATTTTTTAATTGCAAATTCATTTAATTCTTTAATTGCCATTAATTTACTAGCAATGTCCGAGGAAAAATAGTTTCGACATATTTTTCAGTCGTAAATTAAACAATGAAATAAACAATAAAAAAAATGATATATCATTTTTTTTATAAATAAATACATTTTTATTTATTAAAAATTATTACATTTGTCTGTTTAGCCGATAAGAGTCGATTGTATCTCTTTATATTGTTTAACAAAAATTTTGTTTGGCTGATTTTTTTTTTTTTTTTTTTTTCTGAAATTTTTTGTCATTTTCGGAAAAAGAATTTGCCTTTTTTAATCTTAGTTTTCTCTTTGGATGAAAAGTGTCAGTTTGGGCTTAGTTGTGACTTTTTTTCAGTGATGTGAACAAATATCTATTTCTTTTTTTTTTTTACTGTATTTATTTATTTGACTATAGTAAGTAGCTGTGACTAAACATTTGACCTTTTGAGTAATTGTTTTCCTTTCTCCTTCGTTCTCTCTGTATCATTAGATGTTCACGGTGAGTCCTTACTCTGATCCCATGACGGTGAAGCTCCACAGCGGGATGTCCCGACACGTGGAGGACCCAGAGATGCTGTGGGTGATGGGACCTGTGCTGGCCGTCGTCCTCATCATCATCATCGTCATCGCCATCCTGCTCTTCAAGAGGTGCGGAAGCTTTATTATGCAGAAGTACAATTATTCCAAGTTCAATTTTTCACATTCTGCTTAAGCGACTGTAGTTTCTTTTGTGCCGGGCGATGTGTGTTTGCTGTACTTCCTCCTGTCAGGGATAAATAGCCGGTCTCTCTCAGGCGTTGCTGACTCACTATAAGAGTAGAAAATGGAAATTCGAAAATCTTATTTCGCATACGACAGTCAGCGATTTAACAGGGGAGGGTTTTTTTAGGCAAAAAGACTAGGAAAAACACTCTTTTTCTGGAAACTTTCACAGGACTTTAATGATTAAATATTTTTATTTTTTTACTTGAATGCAGAAATGATGTTTCCCCTCACACTATAGAAAAAGTCACACATACCAACATCTGATCTCCCCAAGTTACAGATAAAAACATACTCTTCTTCTCAATTATAGCCGAATTCACTCGGTCTTATTGAACAACGTAAGAGAATCAAACGCCCAGGGTTCAAGCTGTACGTCTATTGAGTGAAAAGAAAACTCATTTTGCAAATGTCAGCTAGAATCCGAGCTCATTAGTAGCAATGGCATTTCCACATATCTGACAAATTCACCCTACAGACACCGCCTGCAGTTTTCTTCCTGTGACATTTTCTCTTTTCTCCCCTCTGCTTTCCCTCTCTTTCTGTGGGACGCAGCAAACAGGAGAGGTGGGTATCGAGCCGTTCTTCTTGATGCGATAATAAACTCTTGTTTGTGTTGGCAGTTTAATCAGAGGCTTTATCTGAGCTCAGATTAGTGCTTATATATGTTGCACATTTACACGTGAGCGTATAGCATGAATAAAACACCAATGATGTCATTTCCTGGCTGCACAGGAAGCGCTCCTCTCCCTCGGCTAAAGATGAGCATTCGGCTGGAGTTAAAGATCACTTACTGGCCCATTCCTCTGATCCGGTGGAAATGAGGAGGCTCAACTATCAGACACAAGGTACGTCAACATACTCGTCATGATGAAGACTTTCCGTGGACATCTGATGATTTAATACAGAGAAAATTAGTTTACAAACATTTACAAACACAAAAATGTGTGTTCTAAGCCGTAGTGACTTTCCATGGCAAATGAGTCATTCTTAAAAACAAAGCAGCTGAGATACTTTGTGACTGACACGAGATATATATATATATACACTTTTTACCAAACTCGTTTAGAACCGTGACCCCAAAACTGAGGTACATACTGAACCGTGACTTCTGTGTACCGTTATATCCCTAATATCCACTACCAAAACTGGCTCTGTACATTAATATGTGCTGATAACCTGCACATTTTAATAATAATACAGGTGATACACAAACATAACACTGAAATAATGCAACAGACATTCAGTTAATAACAGAAATGTAACATAAAACACCCTAATGTGCATTATCAATAACAAAAATGAAATGAAATTTTTATAAAATTCAGTCTTATGTCCTGTGACGCACTGTAAATTATACCAAAAACAATATTTTTTTATATCGAATTACATATAAGGCCCATTAATGCAGTTTTTGTGGCATAAATGTTTAGTTAACTTGCAGTTTATAGTCTTTTTCTGTAAAAAATACATTTTTTACAGTGTAGAGTTATATATTGTAATGCATTAGGAAATACAGTACACATAAAAATTGGGTAAAATAGTATTCAATTCATTTTTAATATGGTTAAGCTGTTTTATTCATTCTTTTCTGTACCGACTGTAGTATCATGCACATTTTGACTATCACATTGGAAGATGTGCTCTGAAATCCTTTAAGCATGCATGCCATGCTGCGAAGAACCAGGTTGAAAAGCAATACTATCCACCTTCTGTGATACTTTAAAATGCTCGCTAGGTTTTTCAACAGAGCTAAAGTTTCTTTTCAAAACAAATCAGTTTGGGGTTGTTCGGATGTAGACCTCAGAACGAGAGACAGAGCTGCTCCCTGGATTTATGGATGAGAGGTTCAGCTGGAGCTTCGGTGTGAAGACAAAACATTATTCACAGAGCCGCACTGTCAGGTGAAGGACACACACTGAGGAGCAGAACCTGCCAGCTCATCTCACACACACACACACACACACACACACACAGCTGCATCAGATCATATTCCATCATTCGGTTCAGACTGAGCTTTGAACTTGATGGAAAAAATTAAGCAGGATGATTCACAGGAGAAAATCTTTCCCTTCCTCCCTTCCTTCCATCCATATATCCCTTTCTCTTTTTCTCTCCCTCTCTCTCTCCCAAGGGAAATTTACGAATGCTCAGACATTTTGCTGACTTCAATAAGAATCTGCTTTTGCTTCAGTTGCAAAGTGACTCATGTTCTTATGTCAGATTGTCGGGCTGCAAGCTCACGCCCAACCGATGCGCAATCTTTCTCATGGCAAAACTGGGAGAAATATTCATGTCAGCTTCCCTTCCCGTAGAAATGGATTCAAATGAGGAGCCAAGCTACTAGTGTTGTTGTTTATTCGCTTGTGAAAGTTCAGCATTTGTGCTTCAAAAAGCTTCAGGACTCTTTGAAAATGCGAAAATGGCTCACCTCGCAGATGTAACGCAGAGTGTTTGTTGTGTAGCGACATGTTTGACGTTTCAGGCAAACTGTTTGAAAAGATATCCGTGACATGCAAACTATATTCCAGCAACTGTAAATAATGTGATGCAGAAGGTGCCATTTAAATATCCTGTTGTGTTGACATGCTGAAATGCCAGAGTTTTAATATGAACTAAAGGAAGTCAGTGAGGTTGTAGGGCTTTTATTCTTTCTTTGGAGGCTTTATGTGGCCCACGGAGGATGAGCTGCTCCTATGATAGTCCATAAAACCAACATTGACCCTATTTCTACTGTTCAAGAGATGGTAAGGGTTAGTGTGTGTTTTTTAAATGAAATATGCACTTCAATTCAGCAACGATGTGTTAAATGAATCAAAGGTGATCGTAAAAACATTTAGTGTCATGAAACTTTATACAGTGGAATCCGGTTATCTCGACGGCCTCTGGGGTTGCAAAAAAGCGTCGATCGAGAAAACCAAAAGCCAATATGGTGATTTATTTGATGAAGCAATCGGCATGCTATAAAAATGTATTTACACTGTATATGTTTGCTGACAACAAAATAATAGTATTGGCGAGTTAACAGTGAGTCGAGATAAGTGAACTCCACTGTATTAATCAAAGAATCCTGAAAAGTTTTCTAAAAAACTACGAAGTAGTTTTCTTTCAACGTTAGCGGTTTCCATCCGCCTATGTTCATTTTGGGAAGTCGCATAATTTGTTTTTTAAACACGCTGGATGGAAATGCCAAGATGTGCATAAATCTGAGAGATGTGCATAAAAAACGGATGTGCCTGCAACTTATGCATATGCAACTGAGTTAGATACATTTTTTAAATCTGATAAGCACATAGACTATGAAGAAAAAAATTACAGAATAAAAACATTAAAAGGTAATAAATAATAAAAAGATCTGGACCGATCTCATTGCACAGCATTTAATATGCATGTATCTTTTTACTGCCTTAGTGAGCAAAACAAATATTGTACCAAAAAAAATTATATTGTTCCTATCGTGCATAAAAAATCATATCTACCCAAAACTTTTGAATCGGGGTGTATTTACTTAAAAAAGATCTCATTATATATGATTTGCAATGTTTTTTAAAGAAAAATCTTTGCTTTTGAAAACCAAATTGCTTGAGAAGGAAAAAACAATAATATTCAACTAGTATTTTCTCAGCCATCTTTTTATAATCCAATCAAAAAGCCTCACCCTCTTTTATTCAAGCTAAATATGCACATATACACGTAAATATGTTGGGGAAACCATTTCACGTCTTCTGCTCGTCATGGGTGTCTCTCTTGCTCGTTTTGCACATCTCTCTCTCTCTTCTGTCAGTGACATATATCACAGTCCCTCCTCATCTTCTTCTGCAGGTTCCAGTGCCTTCAGCTGCCCCAGCACTTCAAGTTAGTTTTGCTCTTTCATTCCTGTGTGAACTTTCACTTCCTCCATTTGAAACGCTCCTCCTACCCGTCCATCAAGTCCAAAAGTCACTTCCCCTCCACCACTCTGGCTGCTCTCCGTGAAAGCGTCCCCATGTCTCACGTCCTCTCCACAGGCCATCCGTCTCAAGCACGGGATGGGAGGGGAAACAGTTGGTGTTTTTAATGTGCGCTCAGGTTGTAGTCCTTCTGTCATTTACATGCCATTTGGACACTTACGCCACCTTGCTATTGACCCAAAAAGCAGTTCATATGTCAGCCAATGAGCATGACCGTTCACTGCTTACATCACTACCGCTAGCCTTACCACTTAGCATGGTGCTACGAGCTTTCTCCTTCGTCTTCTATTTCTCTCATGCTTTGGGTTATTTCCATGTGTGCCAGTTTGCTCATCTTCCAAAAGCATTTAAAAAATGTATGAACCAAAGTGTGTTTGTTCCCCGCAGTTCAGCCGAGCAAAACAAAACGAGCCAATAGAAATCTGTGCTATTAGTTCATCCTTTCTTTTTCCCTGCAGGAATGCGAGAACACCCTCCAGTTTCTGTCTGTTCGTTGGCTGACCACATCGAGCGGCTGAAAGCCAACGACGGCCTACGCTTCTCACAGGAATATGAGGTAACTCATCCCGAGTCACATCAGACGAGATGTGCAACCTTGAGGAGAATTATCCTCCCTCTCTACCTTCTGTTAAAGCCACTGAGGGATAATTGCTTGATGTCCTACAAACATCAGAAATTTACATAAAATGATCTGCTAAGATAAACCAGGACAATGAGAGGAGGAGAACAGCGAGGACGTGATGATTTATTATGACTGTACGTTTGAAGCAGATCCGTCTCAGAGCTGTTTAGTTCTCCCTAAATGAGTTCTGCAGAAGCATATGCATTGAATCGTACCAATCATATCACTAACCCTTTCAAAGTTTTGGAATTTAATATTTATTCTTTTTTAATTTATGCTATTATTGTCAGGATTCAGGAAGCGAGGACTCACTGTGCAGGTGGGAAGGGTCTTTACTGAACAGAAAATAAAACAAAATTGCAACATAAACAACCCCGAGGGGGGAAAACAGAACCAACTTGACAAGACTAACTAAAACTGGACAAGACTAGACAGGACTAGGAAACTCCTAACAAGGAGCAACGGAAAGAAACGACAATGAAGCAACACAGGACCGCAAACACAAAGGGATTAAATAGACACAGGAGGAAGGATAGTTGATCGGGAAACAGCTGGGACAAATCAAAGTAACAAGGGAACAAGGCGGGTGGGGTTACACAATGACAAGACACGAACACACAACCAATGCAACCGCGCATCTCCACGTGTTCACATCAGACAAAGATAGCGGAAAACAAACTGCGTGCGACACGAAAACACAACATGAAAGCATGCGGCCGATGTAAACACGTACGAGAGTGTGTGGTTCAAGCAATAGCCCGAAATTACGCTCACCCACATAATGTAAGCGCGCGAGAACGAGCAACCACTATCTCTGGATCGGACATCATAACCCACACATAGGACATTACACAAACACACACACAAAACTCGAGACATTACGGTAGTGTCAGAGCTCTGCCGCAAAACCAAGAAATGACTAGACCAAATGTGGCAGAACCCTGAAAATTATTCAACAAGGAAGCATTATGTATAATGTATAATGTTACGGGTCTATTCACTCGGCGGCCATATTTGCAACGTCTCCAGGCAGATATTTCAGGCGTCCAATATCAAGTCCTGTCTATTTATATGGGGAAATCTTGACATCTCAAAAACAGCTTGCCACTCTCACGTTTAAAGTGACAGTTCACCCAAAAATGAAAACTCTGGGATTAATTTCTCACCCTCATGTCATTGCAAAACCGTAAGGCTTTCGTTCATCTTCAGAACACAAACAAAGATCTTTTTGATGAAATCTGAGAGATTTCTGTCCCTCTATGGACGGTTACGCAACCTTAAATAAAAGCTGTGACTATCAACAGAATTCCTTTTTTGTGTGTGAGCTATACCTTTAAATTACACATTTCAAATCAGCAACAAAATCCAACACAAATTTCTGACGGCAGCTTCAGTGACGCAAGGATAAAAGCGTCAGCTAAATGAATTAATGTAAAAGTAAATGCAAGGGTTTTCCCAATTGCCGATTTGCTCTTTTATTTTTTATTTTTTATATTTTATTAAGACGGGACTTATTCCTCCAGAGCCTGTTGCTCTTTGTCCCATTCATAAGTAAAATGAGTGTTTGTATAGTTATTTATATATATATATATATATATATATATATATATATATATATATATATATATATATATATATATATATATATATATATATATATATATATATATATATATATATATATATATATATATATATATATACAAATATATATATATTTGTATAGTCTTATCTGACCCGCATGTCATGTTTCTGACTACACTTTTTTTGTGTTTTTACATGCCAGTCTATTCAAAATAGTAGATGCAATGGTCACACTTTAGATTAATGTTCAATTCTTACTATAAATAACTATTTACTATGACTTTTGGCTCAATAAACTCCTAATTACTGCTTATTATAAGGTATTTGTTAAGTTTAGTTATTGGGTAGGATTAAGGGATGTAGAATATGGTCAGGACGAATAAGGCATTAATATGTGCTTCATAAGTACTAATAAACAGCCAATATTCTAGTGATAAGCATGATAATAAACAACAAGTTAATGATGAATTGGACCCGAAACTGAAGTCTGTTTAGAAAACATTGAAGAAATTGTTACTAACCAGAGAAAAAAATCCAGGAACTCATGGAATCAAATGTGTATTTGTTTAGTGGACTGATGCACCCAAACTCTCAGAAGCCAACCAATAAGCTTAAAACTGCTCATTTTGAGGGTTAGGGTTATTAAAATGACCCAGACGTGTTGCTTTTGAATTTCTCAGGAGACCTGATACAGTAGCCTGTGAGCGATCTGTCTGATACTGTGACAAACAGATAAATATGTTTACTTTACAATCTCAGAAAGATTATGAGCATGATGATAAACATCTCATGTTCAGCAAGTATTGCTGTGCATTACTCAAATGTGCTTATGAACTCATGCATTTACAGAACACTACATTTGACACATGCATACACACACACACACACACACACACACACACACGGTCACATCAGCATCTCAGATGCAGGCAGTGCCCAGATCGCCAGAGCTTGAAATTAAAGCTGGGAAACGACTCTATTAGGAGTATAGTGAGTGTGAGAGTCACCTGCTTTATTAGATAGCTAATCCTGCTGTGAGTGTGTGTGTGAGTGTGTGAGTGTGAGGGAGCTTCTGCCTGCTTGACTTGTTATAGAACTCTTCTATTTAAACAATCAAGACCTTAATATAGACATCAAATACTGAGGGAGCAACACTGATCTAATTAAATGCCAAATGACTCACATTAAACTCTTGATACAAAAATACATTTCTTATGGGGTGGGAATTGTGTACAAAGATGGAGAGAATGTGATATACCTGTGGATAAAATAAAAGAAAGTGAAAGATCAGTGCGAGCCCATCATTTGTGGGAATGTTCTCTCTGAGATTAACAGATATTTTATGTTATATACACTACGGTTTAAAAGTTTGTGGTTGTTTTCTTTTAAGAAATTGATACTTTTTTTGCAAAGATGCATTTAATTGTATAAAAAAATGACAGTTAAGACATTTATAATGTTTAAAAAAAATGTGTATTTCAAATAAATGCTACTCTTTTAAATTTTTTCAAAGAATCGTGGAAAAAATTAAATACAGATCTGACAAAAATATTAAGCCGCACTGATAGATTGACACTGAATGCGGTTGTTTGTCAGGGTAATCCAGAATCATAAATCCATATAACAGGCACACATCTAAACACACATTTAAACAATTCAAACAGGCAACAGACAGGACAGGATAATCCAAATAACCAGGCAAAGAATCAAAACCATCAACAGGAAACCAGAATAGCAGCGTGACAGCAAACAAGACTTAGCAAAGAATCACTGAAGGCCCAGGGCTTATAAAGGCAGTTAACGAGGTAATGACACACAGGTGGAAACGATCAAACAATAATGAGTCCAGGCAATGGGTTGTGGAAGTTGAAGTTCATGATGGGAAAGCAAAAGAGTGGCGATTCTGGGCAATTCAGCTGTTGGATGCAAGTGCATGCTTTATATGGTTGATGGTTTTATTTATAATAAATGAAGTGCTAGTTGTTCTGCTAGAAACCTCCATCTCAGAGCTGCAGTAATGTGATGCAGAAAGACTAGAGAACAGACGTCTAAACCTCACCCGACTGACCCGGTATCTCATCACTATGGTAACAGCAGGGTAGGATTAGGCAGGGCTCTGGAGCTCCGGGGCGATTCTGGCTGCCATGATCGCACAGGAAACGATGGGTGGGTCAAGGTGAAGATTTGCAGACTCATGATAGATTTTGAAGCAGAAATTCAGTTCCTGTGTGTGTCAGAGTCGTCATGAAATCTGAACTCACCCTGGTCTTATTATGAATGATTTATTGCTGCGCATTATTCCATGCCTTTGCAAACTATCATCAAAATGAAATGAAATTTACTCTATATAAAAAAAACTCTTATTTTTAAAACCCTTTCCTCTAGTTACCTGTTGTCCTTCCAGTCAGTAAAAGTGTTATACTGTTTCCCTATATCTTTTCTCATTGAATATCCTGTATAAGTTATGTTACAATAAGTTGTGACGAGCTGGGACGTGTGCGATGCGGAACGAGGAGACCAAACTAAACTCACTTTTATTAAACAAAACCAAAAGACTTTAAATATAAACAAAAGAAGCACACTTGTGCAAAAACAGAACTAAACATAACTCCAAACAAGAATAACAACAGGAGACATCCACACACTTGAACGTTAACATTATTACATTAGCAACTGAGAAACACAAGGGAAATTAGAAGGCTTTATACACAAGGGAATGACAAACACCTGGGTAGACTAACGATTAAGTGACCACACGACAGGTGCAGGGAGTGTTACAATGACCTTACAGACAGGAAGTGCACAGATGACACAACTGACAGGAAGTGTTCCCAAGACCTCACCAACAGGAAGTGACAAAGATGACACAGACAGAGAGGAACAAGTGTTACATAAGTCAACATGTCCTCGTTTGGCTCAACCAAAGGCATACGATTATTTCTTCATATATTCTCTCAATGCTGTTGGTCTAAGTTTCTTCCTAACCTCGCTCATGTTGTGTCCTTCTGTCCTGTAGTCTGTGGATCCGGGCCAGCAGTTCACCTGGGAGAACTCCAACCTAGAGGTCAACAAGCCCAAGAACCGCTATGCAAACGTCATCGCTTACGATCACTCCAGAGTCGTGCTGACTCCTGTTGACGGTACATTTACACTTATTAACTTAGTAGACGCTTTTATCCAAAGCCACTTACAACTTGAGGAATACAGAAAACGATTTATCATGAAGATACAAAAGTACATAAGAGTGCTTACAATACAAAGTTTCAAACATTACACATACTAGTAGCACAAGACTGGAGAATAGCGGATTTTTTTGTTGTTGAGGTGGTGTGTGTGTGTGTGTGTGTGTGTGTGTCATGTAAGGTGCTCACGAAAAAGAGCCATTTTTAGTTTTGAGTTTTTAGCAGTCTTTTTAATATTGTTAAGGATTCTGCAGTCCGGATGAAGGCAGGAGGTCGTTCCACCAGCAAGAAACGGTGAATGAAAATGTTCTTGAGAGTGATTTTGTGCCTCTCTGTGATGAACCACGAATGTCGCTCGTTTATTGATTGAAGGTTTCTGGTAGGTGTGTAGATTTGAAGTAGCGTCTGGAAGTACGAAGGTGCTGAGCCTGTGTTAGTTCTGTAAATAAGCGAATTTGATGCGAGCTGCAAGTGGGATTCAGTGCAGAGAGATGAAGAGTGGAGTGACGTGGAGCTTTGGGTTCGTTGAAGACCAGACGAGCTGCGACGTTCTGGAAATCCAAAACACACCTATAATACACTACTGTTCAAAAGTTTGGGGTTCAAAAGACTGCATTTATTTGATCTGATTCTTCTGCATCATTCACAAATCACTTTTTATTATTTCTTTTCATTATCAACGTTTTCATACTTGTTGAAACCATGATGCATTTATGCAGGATTTCTCCGTGAATAGAAAGTTCAATTGAGTAGCCTTTTTTTTTTTTTAAATAAAAATAATTTTACATTATAAACTCTCCAGGAAAGCTTTTTTGTTTGTTTTTTAATGGTACTATACCTAAACTTTTGAACAATAGTATTAGGCAGATATAACTGAAATTCAGTTTAATTTCAAAACGGAAACAAACGTCTTCTGCAAAACTGTATAACAATCCAACAGAAGAATGTTATCCAACACTGACACTAACACACACATCGACGGATCAAGACCGAGGGAAACACAAGGGAACATATACACAGCGTATGATTAGACGCAGGTGACGAGACTGACGAGGTGATTGATAACGAGACAGGTGGATGGAAAAACACTGGGAGAATCACGGGAGGAAACAGGAAGTGGGCAGAGAGTATGTACATAAAATAAAGAGAGATTCAGCAAAGACGAGTTCTGTACAGAATCAACACATACTGAATTCTGTGAAGGGCCTTCAAGTCCTAAATAATACCTGTTTATTATATGTTTTGCATAATTTCAAAGTCTTCTCAATGATGCCCGTCCAAAAAAAGTAGCTGTATATAAAGAGTCTATGACTGGATGATTATTGCAGTGATGATTGTGATTCTAGCGTGTTTTATGTTTGGCAGCAGTTCTTCTAACCCTAACTGATGGAGTGTGTAGCTTTTCATTTCATAAACAACTATGGAGGAAGAGACATCATGGCCACATTCACAGTCAAGATTTATCAGGCTCAAATGATGGAAATAACATCACTTTACCATTCATTTTGGGTCAAGATCCTGTATTGACAATGCTAGAAACATAATCATCACTGCAATAATGATCTAAATATTGACTTTTAAGCAATTGCCTATTTACATCCAAACAGTGACTTCGCATTTTCAGCAGAAAATGTCATGTTTTGCAGCATGTGAGATCAATTAGCAGTGTTTTGATTTGTTAACCGCAGGCGTACCGGGAAGTGACTACATCAATGGCAACTACATCGACGGCTACCGCAAACAGAACGCATACATCGCCACTCAAGGTCCTCTGCCGGAAACACTCAGTGACTTCTGGAGGATGGTGTGGGAGCAGAGGACCAACACCATCGTCATGATGACCAGACTGGAGGAGAAGAGCAGGGTGAGTTTTCACTCGTGAGCTCCTGTTTTCTGCTTTCAGCCTAAGAGGGAGAGAAACGCTGGTGTTTTGTGATGGCAGGAGAATGTCAGCTTTCAGAACATGGTATTCGTTGCTTTATAAACGTGTTTAAAGAACATGTTTAAAGTAGGAACTTATAACAACTATTAATCACAAAAACTTGTCATTTCAAACCTGTATAGCTTTGATTCTTCTGGGGAACACAAATGAAGATAGAAATTTGAGAAATGTTTCAAAATGTCTTTTTTTTTCTAGTACATTGAAAGTCCAATGTTGTTTTAAATGTCAATGATTTTCATTTTACAGATACAAATATTTTGAAAAAGAATCGCACAGGTTTGGAAATTAACGACTCATTTTTGTAACACTCTCGTAAACATGCAAATGCGTGGCGTCTCTGGGAATTATAGAAAAAAGGAAGTGACCATAAGTGTCCTCGTAGGTCTGTTGAACAGGAAGTGATGTGTGTGTGTGTGTTTGTGAGAGAGGGAGGCGTTACATGTTCCCTCACCTGCCGTGTGGACAGATGGTCAATCTGTTTCTCCTCCGCATGCTCAGTCTCAAAATGCAATGCGATCTAATGTAATTATGCACCTCATGTGTTGCCATTTTTAATATGATTTGTAATATAATATCAATCGGATTACGTTCACTGAAATTTTGATTCATACAAAGTGTGTGTGTGTTTGGAGAAGCTTGTTTCTGCCACAGAATTAAAAAAAATAAAAACCATAATTGCAAGTTCACAATTTATTTTATTTTTTTCAGAATTGCATGATATAAAGTAGCGGTTGCATGTTATAGACTTAAAAAAAACATAATTGCAACTTTTTATTTCACTATTATTATTATTATTTATTTTAGAATTGCATGATATAAAGTAGAAATTGCATGTAAAAAGACTTTTTTTCTCACAATTGTGACTTTATATCATGGGCTTGAGAGGAAAAAAAGTCTCAATTACCTTTTTTATGTTTGATTCTGTGGCAGAAACAAGCTTCAATATCACATTTCATATTTATACTTCACAAACATAATGTGATTTCAGTCTAGAATGAATACAAGCTGGAATAAATCAGAATAGAAAGAGAATTGGAGACAAAAATAAGCCTTGGTATTACTGTATGTCGCAGTTCTTAGTTACTGAGTTGTTTGTTCTCAGTTTTCAGTCTCGTGGACTTTTAATTTGTTTTTTTCTGTCACATGTTCTCCTCTGTCTTTGTTTCCCACCCATCATTAGTTTCCATGGACACTGATTATCCTCACAGCTGCGTGTCATTTAGTTCGTTATCTCTGTGTTTAGTTCCTCCTTGTTCGCTTTTCAGTTGTTAGTTGTGTCTGTTCGTGTTTAGACACGCTGTTACTTTGTCATCTTCGTGGATCTATTTTCGTTAAAGAACCTTTTGAACTATTCATCATGTAACAATGTGCTTTCAATAACAGACTGTTCGTACTCGATGTAGAATGTGATTCTGTGTCCAAATATGCTTTAATGTGCATCCCAAAACATGACGGGATTGAGTTCATTTCACAACATGAAATGGCTTTATTACTGAGCAGTCTTAAGATTTGACGAGAGGCACATCACGGACGTCCTCAACAAGGAAAATGAAATATGACATTTTTGACACAAAAGGGCTTTTCTCACTTGAAATAGTTATTCCTGGGTCATTCTAAACCCTGAGGAAGTGAAATCCAGGGTTATCTTCACACTGGTCATAATTTACCCCTGGATTAGCCATTAATAATGGGTATTCATAAGATGATTATACACACGGTACATTCCTAAACCCTGGGTTAGCAAAAAAACTCAAAACCCAAATTGGGGTTTCTTTTTCATTTAAAGAAATGTCTTCCTTTTGAAGCAAAACAGAGAGTTATTCAAAGTTGTTTTCTTTCTATGGCGATGTGATTTATATGCATGCTAACATATCTTCACTAAAACAATGAGATTGCATATGGATTTGTGACTAATGCTCCTGCACGTACCCATCATTGCACTTTGCTTGATTTGGTTGGCTGGCCCTCCTTGTATCGGAGGAGAATAATGCATATTTTGATGTTTTTTGCCAAAGCTCTAATAGGTAAACAGCCTCTGTATATCTGTAGTCTCCTATCTTATTGTTCTGGTAATTATAAAACTAGACCGTCCTTTAAATGACTTTTAACTGTGCCTAGATCATCCTAGGCGCATTTTCCTGTTATGCGCCTAGACTATATGAGTATTTTGATGCTAGACATACTGCCATCTTTAAATATTTTTAGAAACCTTTTGGTGTTTTACTTAACATTTATATATTTTGTTAGTTTTGAGTGCTGGACGGGATTTTTTTGTTTTGTTTTCCTTTAATGTTTGTCGTACAAATTTTGTGTGCTGCCATTTTGGCCAGGACTCCCTGCTAGAAGACAGGATTCGTAATCCTCAATAGGATTATTCCTGGTAAAATATGGGTTAAATGAATAAATTCGTATTCATATGTCATTCTTATATCATCGATTAGATAAAGGCAGCGCTTGATCTGTGAACATAAAAGCGCTAACATTGCGCACACTCATTTTGTCGCATTTTCTGTCAACATTTTTCCTCTAAAACGCTGAATTTACTACAATACGTGTTTCCGTGACTGACCGAAGCACACAAACATGAGTACGCGATTGCTTATATGTTGCTAAGTGTCTGTTACAAGTTTGCCGCTGCAAAAGCGGTGCTAACCCTGCATCTAAATTACAAGTGTGAAACGTTCCTTCACCCAGGGTTACAACCAGCGTTTAGCGCAATGATAACCCAGTGCAATTCAGCACAGTGTAAAACGCAAACTATGAAAATTACATTTTTTTGTGTTCCTTCTAAAAATGCGAAATGTTTTATGTGGGTTTGGGTTTGTCCGCAGTGTTTGTTACTCAGCTTGAACAAGTGCTCGGATTGTACCTGTTTTTGTTTAGAAGGAACAGCAGTGTTTACCGAAGCCCAGATGGGTCACGCTAATGCATCTCATCCCCAGCCGTACCGCTCATTACTAACACGGCCCTCTGCGCGCGGTATGTGACCCGTGTGCGTTATCAGAGCCTGAGGTTCAGCCACGGTTCTGGACACTCTGTGGCGCGTGATGCCCCCATCTGCCCGAGAGAGACCCTCCGGCCGGCACACAGCCCTGCGTTAGCTTCAGCTGGCCTCCTCTCACCCGTCTGTGTGCTCTTTAAAGCAGAAGCTCAGTGCGAGTCCTTGTGTGTGTGTGTGTGTGTGTGATTGCAGGTGAAGTGTGATCAGTACTGGCCGAGCCGGGGAACAGAAACATACGGCATGATTCAAGTGTCCATGTTGGATACGGTGGAACTGGCCACCTACAGCGTCCGAACCTTCGCTCTCTATAAGGTCTGTGTGTGTTTATAGACCATTAACCATTTCTGTATGTGTGTGTGTGTGTGTGTGTGTTTTTTTCTTCCAATGCTTTCAGATTTTTTTTCAGCTGATAAATTATATTGCATTCAGACTCTAAAAAATCGAATGTAATGAAAACCGCATTCTCAAAGCAACTAGTTTTAGATTTTATTTTAAATCTAAAGCTCTGTTTGATACGCCGCATTCACGAAAGTGAATGAAACTTTTCTGCTCATTAATTCTAGGATTGTTTTCTGTGATGTGGAGGCGTCACACAGCAGAACTGAATAAATGAACCTGGAAATAATCCAGATTTAATTACTAGTACGAGACAAAACTCCCTCTTGAGTCTGCTAGGGTACGAGCTGGCAACATCTTAAAAACACTTCCCAAATAGAAAAGGATTTGATGATAAATTGTATATTCTTTAAGTCTCGTACAGTGATTAAAAAAAGACTATTATTTACATTTACATTAATGCGTTGGTCAGATGCTTTTATTTAAAGCGACTTGCATTGCATTCAAGAAACACATTGATATCAGTTCTTGCTTTCCCTGGAAATCACTATTACATTTACTTCATTAACATTTTCCATTTTAAATAGGTTTCTGTGTTTCACAGTTTTAACCCAAATTCAGTTTTTATTTTGAAAGATTTTCTGGGTCGCATTCTCCC
This sequence comes from Rhodeus uyekii, assembly GCA_037043235.1. NCBI lineage: Eukaryota > Metazoa > Chordata > Actinopteri > Cypriniformes > Acheilognathidae > Rhodeus > Rhodeus uyekii. Next base: position 603,596 of record JAWRVZ010000127.1, on the reverse strand, counting down.
TTTTTGTCCCCATATAAGTCCACTTGTACTATCAGCCAGTTCCCTGGGGAAAAAATCAGTTGTAACTTAGTTTGCCGCAGCTGATTTTGCACTGTCCCTCAGATCCTTACTGATTTACAAATGCAGCTTTAAGGCCTTTGATTGGCTAGCCTCCATGTATCAGCATAGTTCATCACAACAGTCAGATGAATACTAATAGCTGCTGATGTAGGCAGGCGTAAATTAACAAGTTCATAGTTATGATGTCACACCGTTAAAAGTTTCTGATTGGCTTGTTTTTGCAGTTTAGATTGTGGAGGGAGATTTGTGTGCATATATATATATATATAAACAGCAGGTAAAATCCTCTTTTTCATCATATCGGTTCTAACAGAATGGATCCAGTGAGAAACGGGAAGTTCGGCAGTTCCAGTTCATGGCCTGGCCGGATCACGGCGTTCCCGAATACCCTACACCAATTTTAGCCTTTCTTCGCCGGGTCAAGGCCTGCAACCCACCTGACGCCGGACCCATGGTGGTTCACTGCAGGTAGAGCATGATCTCCGCTCGCACATCTGTGCATCTGTGAATTCAGTCTAAATGTGAGATTCCCCTTGTGTTTCTCCGGGAAGCGCTGGCGTGGGGCGGACGGGCTGCTTCATCGTAATAGAGGCCATGCTTGAGCGGATGAAGCATGAGAAGTCAGTGGACATCTACGGTCATGTGACCTGCATGCGCGCTCAGAGGAACTACATGGTGCAGACGGAGGATCAGTATATCTTCATCCACGAGGCCCTGCTGGAGGCCGCCACCTGCGGGAACACGGAGGTCCCGGCGCGGAGCCTCTACACACACATCCAGAAACTCACGCAGATGTCACCGGGAGACACCGTCACTGCCATGGAACTGGAGTTTAAGGTCAGAAACGCACTCGGACACACGTATATCTTCCTAACTTGGCATGACACAGCAGGGTTCTGGTGTCAGTTCTTCTCTCCTCACTGGAGGTTAAACTCTGCATGAAGGCACAAAATCACAGCGGGTTTGATGTTTAGGATACAGCTCTGTGGAACTGAGTTTTGGATCAATGAAAGGACCGACGCAATGCCTCGTTGTTTGATTAAACCTCTGATTAACACGCAGTTTATCGCTTAGTGCTTTATTAGTCCATTTGGGAACAGGGTTGTTATTGTTTAATAAAATTATTAAAAACATTTTTGTTCATTGAAATAAACCTGAAAAAATGTGATAAAAGCCTAATTATACTTAGTTGCCGAGGCAACATGTGTAATTAGGCTTTTATCAAATTTTTTCAGAAATAAGTTTAAAAATAAGCGTTAAAATTACTTATTGGAAATAAACAATTTTTTTTTACTAAACTGAAGCTGAAAATAAGAAATGAAATTATAAAAAAAAAAAATTAAGTATTGACATTAAAATACCTAATAACAATGACAAAAGCTCATAACACAATTTTTATTTAAATAAAATTTAAAACATAAAAAATAAAAGCTAATAAAAATATGAAATAGTATAGTTTTAGTATAAATAATACTAAAATAACGCTTATTGGGAATCAAAAGTAAGTTTCATTCAAAAATATTTATTGTTTTATTTTTATTTATTATGATTCTCATGTCTATGGTATGATAACAAGGTTGATATCGTTTAATAAAATTATTAAAAACGTTTTTGTTCATTGAGATAAACCTGAAGTTAAAAAAGAGAAAATTGGATGAAAACATAATTATACTAAGTGAAATAAGTTTAAAAGTAAGCGCTAAAATGACTAATTGGAAATAAATAAATAATTTTAACTAAACTAAAACTGAAATGATTAAAAAAAAATTGATATTAAAAAACTTAATAACAATGACAAAGCTCATAACAAATTTTACAAAATAATTAACTAAAACTAGACAAAGATTTTAAATAAAATCTTTAAATATAAAAAATAAAAGCTAATAAAAATGTGAAATAGTATAAGTTTTATTCAAAAATATTTCTTTTTTTATATTTCTTTCTTTTATTTTTATTTTATTTTTATTTTTTTGAAATATTTCATAATTTTTATGATTCTCATGTCTAATGCAAAAGGTTGATTGTATTTTCTATTTATACTAAATATTACCAATATTTAAAGGGATAAAAGGCGTAATTTCAGCTAGAAGAAAAAAAGCTTTTGGCTTTTCTCCTGACGCCACAAGCTAAATATTAATGCACCGCATTAAATTGTTTATTCAAATCAATGACTGACAACAACATGACTGTAAAAAGTACATATCGTTTGAACTAACACTTCATTTTGTATTTATAATTCCATAAACATTATTTATTTCTGCATGCATGTTTAATACAAAGAGCTGAAGCGCCGATCACACCTTTTTGCATTTATAAACATGACATGCAGTGGAATGGATAAAATCAGTGTTTTTAAGAGTTGAACTTGTTATAACTTTCACGGCTTTCTATACATGCAGCTCTGTTGTGCGAGACACGAGTGTAACGGTCAAAGATGTGAATCTAGCGTACGTATTTTCTGCGCTGCTTTCCATTGTTTTCTGTGTTTGTGTGAACGTGTGGAGAGAAGCTCAATGCATCACTATTGTAACCAAGATCTTTTCCTCATTGAGCTTCTCTATTTTTGCAATGTTCGCAAGCTCCACATGTAGTGGTTGAACTGGGTAGGCTAACAAAACCATTAAAACACAGCAGTGACATCATCACATCTCATGCCTGACACACACCTACAATTTGAATGCAGTGTTTTTGTATTAACATACATCCGCTGTCCTCAGAGACGAGTAATGAGGCTCAGAGAGGATCATTATAGATGCGTGGAGGATGTAATCAGGTTTTAAATGCTTGGTTTTGTGAAGAATCATGTGATCCTGAAGGGCCAGCACAGTTGGAGCTGTGTGTTGACACGTTTGAGATTCCCTGCACAACATGAATGACTTTAATGGGCTGTTTTTTCCCATGATGCTTCCTGGTGACACGCTGAGATTCAAAGAGCACGTATCATTTGAAGCTTGAGAACAAAGCCACTCAAAACATTCATTCTCTGCCAAAGAAAGACGTCAAATGTTGACAGTGGAAAACTGCTTTTGAGTTCAAATCATTTCTGAGCTGCAGATACTTGAATCTTAACTTCTGAACCCAGAGCATTCGTTTATTTTCATTAATTAATGACTAAAGCTGATTATAACGCAGTATGATTATCGGTATGATTAAAAAAAAAATGTTTTTGAAAGTCTTCTGTTCCACACGGCTGCATTTATTTATATTAAAAAATACTGAAAAACAAATGTTGTGAAATATTATTCAAATATAATAATTTTTCACAACATTTATTATGTTTTCTTTTTGAATGATGTAATTTATTCCTGTGATTAAAGCAGAATTTATTAGATGATAAATACAGTAAAACAGTGTAATATTATATCAGTGTAAAACAGCTGTTTTCTATGTGAATATATAGTAAAGTGTCATTTATTCCTGTGATTAAAGCAGAATTTATTAGATGATTAATACAGTAAAACAGTGTAATATTATATCAGTGTAAAACAGCTGTTTTCTATGTGAATATATAGTAAAGTGTCATTTATTCCTGTGATTAAAGCAGAATTTATTAGATGATAAATACAGTAAAACAGTGTAATATTATATCAGTGTAAAACAGCTGTTTTCTATGTGAATATATAGTAAAGTGTCATTTATTCCTGTGATTAAAGCTGAATTTATTAGATGATAAATACAGTAAAACAGTATAATATTATATCAGTGTAAAACAGCTGTTTTCTATGTGAATATATAGTAAAGTGTCATTTATTCCTGTGATTAAAGCTGAATTTATTAGATGATAAATACAGTAAAACAGTGTAATATTATATCAGTGTAAAACAGCTGTTTTCTATGTGAATATATAGTAAAGTGTCATTTATTCCTGTGATTAAAGCTGAATTTATTAGATGATAAATACAGTAAAACAGTGTAATATTATATCAGTGTAAAACAGCTGTTTTCTATGTGAATATATAGTAAAATGTCATTTATTCCTGTGATTAAAGCTGAATTTATTAGATGATAAATACAGTAAAAGTGTAATATTATATCAGTGTAAAACAGCTGTTTTCTATGTGAATATATAGTAAAGTGTCATTTATTCCTGTGATTAAAGCTGAATTTATTAGATGATAAATACAGTAAAACAGTGTAATATTATATCAGTGTAAAACAGCTGTTTTCTATGTGAATATATAGTAAAGTGTCATTTATTCCTGTGATTAAAGCTGTTTTCAGCATCATTACTCCAGTCTTCAGTGTCACATGATCCTTCACAAATCATTCTGATATGATGGTTTGATGATCAACAATTTCTGAAAATAAATGTTGAAAACAGCTGTGCTGCTTCATATTGATCCATTCTTCCTGAAAAAAACCCCATACAAACCCCAATCGTATGAACTATTTCACACTTTCATAGCAATATGTCTCTTCTCTGTCTTTTCTCACTGCAGAAACTGGCCAACTCTAAAGCACACACCTCCAGATTCATCAGCGCTAGTCTGCCGTGCAACAAATTCAAGAACCGTCTGGTCAACATCATGCCTTTCGAGTCCAGCCGTGTGTGTCTGCAGCCAATCAGAGGGGTGGAGGGCTCCGACTACATCAACGCCAGCTTCATCGATGGATACAGGTGTGTGTGTGAGAATCAGAGTTGTCCAATTGCAATTCACTAAATTACTCTTCCTGTCATTTCAATTCTACATCCTGTGGTGAGGCCAACTTAATTCAAGCTCGCTCTCCTAAATTGAAAGCGAGACAGATCTTAAATTCAGAGTTTTGCCCAAAGTCATAAACCGAGATCTGAGAGCCAATTGAGAGCAACTGTGACTCAGGCTCTGGAGAAATTGGATGAAACATGACATGTTCTTGTGAAGCACTGCTGCCGCCACGGACGCCAGCGAGTCTCTCCGTCACTGTCCCCCGTCTCTTTGACTCCTGCTGGATGTGACAGCTCAGAGTCATGGCCCGTCTCGGAAGTCTGCGTCTGCGTGTCTACTGCCTTTGTGCTGCTAGTTGTCAGGACAAATTGTTCTTATTGGCAGGACTGTCCATAACTGGAGCACTATCAGCACTGGGGAATCAGCACGGCCCTGCGGCCACGAGCTGACAGGTGATGAACACAGTTCAGTGCACAAATAAAAGGATTACCCATCATGAGGAGTCCAGTCTCCATGCAGCGCTCAATCTATCACAGACACACACACAGATAAGCGTTCGGTCCACCGCTGATACAGAGTTAAAGGAGTAATTCCCAGGGGTTCTGCATTTAATGGATATTTCCAACCTGAGTTATGACACACGTGAATGCAAAGGCTGCGATTTTAATTCCGTAAATGCATAGTCTGATGTGTTTCAGAGTAAAGCAGGACACTGTGTTCATTTACGCATGGCTGTTCGTTATCTCTGCCCACGTTATGAGTTAATGTCACTTATTAGATTAGATTAAACTTTATCATCATTGCACAAGTAATGCAACGAAATGCAGTTTAGTGCAATAGCAGCAAGTGCAGGATATATACAATGTTTGCATAAGTGTGTGGTTATTACTATAACAGTATTTACAGGTAATATGTACTATGACTATAATATACAAATGGCTATTTCTATAATCAGAATTTTACATAGATGTATACAATTATATGTTAGGCTAAGGTGAGCAGTATAGCAGTAGATTTAAGGTAGTGCAATAAAATATGGACAGAAGCGAGACGAAAAAGTGGAAAGGTGCAGTGGAAAGTGACTGCATGTTACAGTTAAAAGTGTGGTGCAAAATGCATATGTAAACAGTTGTTACTGTAATAAACAGTCGGCAGTGCAAATTTAAAATAACATGCATTTGAAAATGAAACGTTGACTTGCGATATTCCCAAATATGTAATGAAAAGCACTTATGAATGTTTTTAAGACTTAAGATCTCCATGCACTTTTACAGCAAAATAAACACTACATTTTTTATATCCATAAATAGCAGTATTGTCATTTTACTGTTATTCTGTACAATTTAATTATTATTATTAATGTGTAGTAATTAAAAGTGTGCAGGAGATCTTTTTTACAGTTTCATTCATGCATTTATCAGACACTTTTATCCAAAGCGACTTGCATTGCATTTAAGAAACATTGATATTCTAATCAGTTCTTGCTTTCCCTGGGAATCGAACCCATGACCTTGGCGTTGCAAGCAGCACGCTCTACCGTTAGAGCCACAGGAAAGTCTTTTGGTCATTATCTGATCTCATGCCTTGTTCTGTCATCATTTACTCATCCTCCCGTCTCTGTAAAACCTGTATTCCTTTTTATTGACTTTATGGGACACAAAATTAGATGTTTAGCAGAAGGTTGACAATCCTGATACACAGATTAGCACTCGCATAAATACGACCACGGAATTCTGCAGCTGACCAATCAGAATGGAGTATTCCAGAGAGTGTAATAATAGTATACACACTAAACACATGCTTCTTTTGTAAGCAATGACTATTCATATCCCTTCTTCTCGCAGTGCAGTCTGTTCAGAGTTTCCTGTGAACGAAAAACTGGAAAAATGGATATTAAAATTGCATTACCTAAGACAATACAACAGCACAATCTACTCAATGGACCGTACAGTCTGTCGTATGCGTTTTATAAAATATCCCGTCTCCCGGTCCTTGGGATGCTTGATTCATTTCCACAGTGAATGTTTGCAGCAAATATCAGTGCTCAGTATGAATAAATCCATTAATAGCGCTCCGAATCAAATGTGAAGCACTTCCTTTGCTGCTGGGGGGTCGTGTGAGGTTGGAGGGATGGAGCTGTGTCAAGAATCTATGCTCATTATTGGCCCTTAATCAAATTAACGACCAATCAAAGAGCTCCCACTGCATCTGCCGCCGTACTGAAGTGTAAACAGCGTAATTGGCAGTAATCGCGTTTGTAATGAAGGACAGAGGGAAAAGGGCTTTCGCATGCTTTTAGCTTGATGAGTGTGTGTGTGTGTGTGTGTGTGTGTGAGAGAGAGAGATGGGTGGGGGGGAAGCAATTTCGCTTCCTGTCATTTAATGAACAAATGAGGCTCTATCACACCTGTGGTGTGTGTGTGTAGATCATGTCTCCCTCCCTCTCTCTCTCTCTCAGCCTTGCACAGGCTTCCCTTCATCATATGTTGGATGAATGTGGATTTCTCCCAGCATGCCTTGTGTGGAGATGCCTTCACTCATTCGGTGATTTGCAGTGATCAGAACAAGCTGAAATCTGCGATCAATGGAAATGTGGGTGTGTCTAATGATGCTAGATTTTATGCAAATGAGCAGTGATGTGATGCAAAAACCAATGGGAGTAAAGACAGTGGATATGACCTCACACTCGACAGATAGACAGATTGATTGATCTCTAAAGCCGACATAATTATGTAAGTAAACCGTGTGAGTATTCGTTGTGACTTTTATTCATCTAGTTGATATTGCGCCTCTAGAATGTGTAGAGTAAAGAACAAGACATTTACCCAGCAGCAGGAACGCACACTATGACCAACAGAGTCACTCAGAGAGAGACCTGCGGTGATAAAATCACTGTAAGAGAAAGAGGATTAGACATTTCCTCCACTTGTTCAAGCACAGCAGAGATGCATTTGCTCAGTTTATCTATAAAAAAAAGCTTGAGCAGAAACCCGGGGATCTCGCAGCAGGACATTCAGAGGAGCGCTGGAAGCGTCTGCTAGCATCCCCACGCTGTCAGACGTGCCGCAGTATGAGTGATCTGAGCTCTGCTGCCTTCACAACACACTCATGTCTCTCTGTCTGTCTTCCACATGCAGTGTCTTTCTCACCTGTCTCACTGCGTCTTTATCGCCTTCTCTGCCTGACTCTTTTCTGACCGCAGTCGCGGAGCCGCAGTGCCTCCTGCTGTTAGATTAGAGGAATCACTCCTCGCTCAATCTCACAGCAGAAGCTGTGGAGGACATTGATTGTTGTGCTTTTAAACTGTATCTTCATGTGTTGTTCCTGCAGGCAGCAGAAGGCTTATATCGCCACACAAGGCCCTCTGTCTGAAACCACAGAGGACTTCTGGAGGATGCTTTGGGAGCACAACTCCACCATCGTGGTGATGCTGACCAAGCTCAGAGAGATGGGACGGGTGAGTTGGGACAGATTCCTGCACACGTCAATGTGACCGTACTCATCAGGAGCTGATTGAGTCGTGAAAAGTGCCTTCAAATCAGGGTTATTATCATTAAATAAAACTGAAAAACATTTTCTTTACTTCATCACAGTTGCTTTCACCTTCCTTTTAGTCCCTCCTTTCTCCAGGCTTCTTCTACTTGAAGTAATGCTTGAAACTTTGCATTAATAATAATTCATTACATTTATATAGCGCTTTATCATAGACGCTCAAAGCGCTTTACATGTATTGTGACACTCTTGTGTACAGTAATACCTCGGTTTACGAGTTTAATTCGTTCCAAGAGCTCGTAACCCAAAATGCTCGTACACCAAAACAATTTTCCATCTAGGAATGCACTAAAAATCACTTGATTCGTTCCACAGGACCATAAATATTTTGCCCATACTAATTAATTATTATGGCCCATTACTAATTAAGTATTTTTAGAGTTTAACTGTCAATTATAGACAATTTACTGTAACACGCACTTTACCTCTTCAATGCTAGCATAATGGAGACGAGAGGAGAGGAGAGGGGGGGCGGGGTTCTTCTTATATATTTCACTGTATTGTAGCGTTGCTTCTTTTAATAACCAGACAGGTTCCTTCTCATTCAGAGATTTTATTGAGAACTATCAGATTGCGGTTCTGGCCGCAACCCACGCCGTACATAACAGAAGAATCAAAACTATCTCTGCTTGCAAGCCCTCTCTCTCTCTAATCCCTCAGAACTCAACTCTCTCTAGCGCCGACTGAAGCCCCGCCCTCTTAAAGTGAAAAGACTGTTAACTTAAAACTTATTGAACACAGATTAACTAGTTCCTTCAACATTTGTAACGATATTACAACGTGAAGTATAGCGATCACAATTAATGCAACAACACGAGGTAAAACCGCTGTAAATCACTTATGTATATGATCTGTACAGAGTTATAACTGTTATAGTATGCTGTTCTCTAAAAGTGTATGGCCCTTTAAGAACGTCATTGGGTGCGTTGGACTGTGAACACACGTGAGTCTCATTAGTATGCAATGTGTGGTGTTGGTAACACATGCTCCATTAATAAAGTTTCATCATATTCACATGTAATCATATTCACAACAACATATAAAATAATGCACTGTAGTGAATGATGCACCCAAACTGAGCAACGCTGAGAGAATGAACGAGTTAAGGGGTGATAAAGGGATCTTTTCGACACAAAAATGCACCTGGGTGAGGGAATATTTTTTCTCGTACACCGATACAATGCTCGTACACCGATTTGACTGTCCATGCTCGTACACCGATTTGCTCGTATACCAAGTCACTCGTAAACCGAGGTATTACTGTACTTTTGCATCTTCAGGATAAATGAGTTTGGATAAAAGGATCTGCTAAATGAATAAATCTAAATCTACTTTAAATCAATTTTGTGAGGAAAAAACTAAAATTAACTAAAACGTACTAAACGTGTAGATGTAAAAAAATAACCTCAATTGATAATATTAAAAATGTTAAAAACTAGAAGTACAGATAACAGCTTTAAAGCAATATAGCTCAAAACAACTCAAACTCTTTATTTATTGTCAAAGACTTTTGACTGTATTTGCTTACATTTTGACAGTTTTGCATTTTAGCTGAAAAACGTGTTTTATTTAAATATTTGGAGGTATTTAACCATGAAGTAGTTTTGTATGTGTGTGATTGTGCGTTAGTCTATTCATAGTCATGGAAAATGTGTATGTGCCGCTTCAGTTAGCAAAAGATTTACATTGAATTTGCTGCAGCTTTGCTGAAGAATTCCGGTGGTATTTGCAGCAGTTTTTGTGTTGCCTGGCAATAAAAACCTAACAATATTATGTAGTTACGCAATTAGTATTAGTGGCATAAAAAGTACAATTACTGTAAAATAAAATGGCATAATTGCTAACAGATAATAAAGACAAAATAAACATGGAGGAAAAGCTCTGCTGCAATTAATACAGCAAATACTGTCATTCTTGAATGACTAATGAAATGTTAATGATCAGCTTGTATGCTGGCCTCAGGCTGAGGGACAAAATGCAAGAAATGTAGCAATCAAACAACGAACAAGAAAAGCTTTGGGGTTTGGACAAAGCAATTAAGTGTGAACCGCTCTCCTAAGCGTGTGTGTTCTGCTCCACAGGAGAAGTGTCATCAGTACTGGCCTGCAGAGAGATCTGCACGTTACCAGTATTTCGTGGTGGACCCCATGGCTGAATACAACATGCCACAGTACATCTTACGAGAGTTTAAAGTCACGGACGCCAGGGTAAGCTCAGCAGACGTGACCGCATGACTTCAGCTGTGCTGTGTCTTTAGATGCACTCTTACACACACACACACACACACTCTCTCTCTCTCAGGATGGCCAGTCTAGGACGATCCGCCAGTTTCAGTTCACTGATTGGCCAGAGCAAGGCGTGCCAAAGACAGGAGAGGGCTTTATTGATTTCATCGGCCAAGTCCACAAAACCAAGGAGCAGTTTGGACAGGATGGACCAATTACTGTTCACTGCAGGTGAGAAGAGGCAGAATCGTGTGTGTGTGTGTGTGTGTGTGTGATAAATTAAATATGTGGTGTCCAAAATCCTGCAAGTCCGATCTTTATTGGATGCATCTAAGAACTCGCTTTGTATCTGTACATGGGTCAATAATATTTTGTCTTTTTGAAAGATATTACTACTTTAATACAGTAAAAGTGTTTATAATGTTTCAAAAGATTTCTATTTCCACAAAAAATGTAACATTGATGCTAAACATTCAGCTTTTTGAAATAGAAAACAGCTATTTTAAATTTTCATAAAGTTTTATTGTATTTCAAATCCTTTTTTAAAATAAATGCAGCATTGTCAAGCAGAAAAGAACCAAAACATAAAGACATCTTACCGATCCCCAAGCAG
>JAWRVZ010000127.1:365000-590000 GCA_037043235.1 Rhodeus uyekii | reverse complement strand
CAGACGACTCGCCTCACCGGCTGAGGCTGGGAATCAAAACCTCCTGAACTCTCCACACGTCGTATCAACAGCCATCTGATCATCTCTCACCGCGGCTCATAGAGACAAATCTCCCGACACGTCACTGGACTGAAGATATGTGCATACTCAAGTGTATCTTTCCTCCTATGGCCTGAACACAAAGTAAGATGAAAATGCAGACATGGGAAGAATTCATATGACTTTGTGTTCACAAACGGCATTCAATCTGTTGTACAGGCAGTCTGTTTTCTATTTGTTAATAAAAAGGAGAGAAATATGTGTTAATAAAATGCTTAATTGGGTTTGGTACATGTTTCTTGTGAGGCTTTTGCTGCATCCCGGTTCCTTCAGCACATTTCCAGGGGAACAGATGGCGGTTCCCTATCCGGTGTGTCCGTGTCCTTGCCAGATCTGCGCAGCCAACGCTAGTCAGCCCACCGGCCATTGCAGTTTAATGTGAAGGCATGTGGACCGGATTCTGCCTGTTCTACACGATTCATTAGTTGTGGAACACCTGGAGACTTTAGTCCTCCAAAAACCCGGCCACTGGACAGGAAGGTTTGCAAATTGTATTAAAAACTAATTATCTAACTAATTAGGCCCCTTTGCTCAAAGGTCAGAGTTGTTGTTTCCCAATGTAGATACTAATTAACAAATAATTACATCTAATTACTAGTTTGTAGACTATAATCGATGCCTTTCTTTATTGCTGGAGCTTCTAAAATCATTTAATTGCATATTTGTTTAGCGAAACTCCCAACAATGTGTCCAAAGGTTAAAATAGTCTGGGTCATTTCAGATTTATTTGAGATGGTGTAGTTGCAGATGCAGCATCTTTCACAGAGGTTTGTTTCTCCGTGCACAAGTACTATAAATAAATCTATATATTTGTATCTGCAGATGTATGGCTCTATGTGGAGTGCGGAGTTAAGAAATAATGTTATTTATATAGTCTACATATTCACATTGGCAGTATACACTCACCTAAAGGATTATTAGGAACACTAATACTGTGTTTGACCCCCTTTCGCCTTCAGAACTGCCTTAATTCTACGTGGCATTGATTCAACAATCTGCTGAGGGAATTCTTTAGAAATGTTGGCCCATATTGATAGGAAAGTATCTTGCAGTTAATGGAGATTTTGAGGATCAGATGATGGGTACATGGTGCTCATAAAGGGATGGACATGGTCAGAAACAATGCTCAGGTAGGCCGTGGCATTTAAACGATGCCCAATTGGCACTAAGGGGCCTAAAGTGTGCCAAGAAAACATCCCCACACCATTACACCACCACCACCAGTATGCACAGTGGTAACAAGGCACAATTCTCATTCTGTTTAGGCCAAATTCTGACTGTATGTATAAAGATAAAATATGATATATAAACTATTAATGAACACTATAGAACAGTAGGTATATCATTTACCTAAAATTTTCAAATTTATGTAACTTTATGCATGTATATTCAATATCTATAAGGTTCTGTCTGGGATACCTCATAGGACTTAGAGTGTGTTATACATTCATCTACTGTATATTACTTATTTTATTGCTATCTACTCTATGTGGATGCATGATCCATATTACGGTATATATTTTATGGCCTCATATTATATTTGGAGTGAATATTGGTTTTTACTCAGGATTTTATCTCAAGATCGCAACTGTGAGTTCATCGCTAAATTACTAGAGCATTATCTGATTTATTTGTTATCATCATTAATGGGATTTAATTAAGAACTTACTGTCTAAAATGCAATCAACAACTTATTTCTAATGTGATTTCTTTAGTAACTATTGTGACGGGTTTAAAATCAATGCAGGATTGTCTCAAAAATGCCCAAAGTTAATATACCCACAACATTCAAGATGTGATTGCAAAAGTGCATGAGATTTGAGATCTTGTTTTTTATATAATATATGGAATAATTAAGCAATATCACAAGAGTGAGTGCAAATGTTTGAGTGCAAATGACATTCAATAAACATAAAAGTTAATATTAACTGACATGTTTTTTGCTCTTTCGGCATCGAGTTTTGTTACTAAATGAATCAGCTGCTTTGAACAAATAAATGATTCAACGTTCAATGATTCACTCTTTATGTGTTTTGATTTCAGCTTCATATTTAAAATTAGGCCATTCATTTTATTTTTCCATTCTATATTAAAAATGTAATGTTTACAACATTAATCTCAGCATTATTTAACAGGTGCAATTGTGTCGATTCAGATTCTGCGCCTCTGCAACACAAAGATGAACTTTATTGTCAGTGATTTGATTAACAGCTCTATATAGAGTCTTATTATTCAAACTGTATAAGTTGATTGAATATGAGACATTTCTCACACAGCAGATATGGATCTTTTAGAGGATTTTGAGGAGTGCTGGTCTGGTTTTGCTCGCCCAGACTTAATTTTGGTGTCGGTTTAGATGGTCTAGATGGTGCGGGGAGGTCTCCAAAGAATGTCAACTGATCACCGGTGTTCCACAGGGCTCAGTTCTTGGACCACTTCTCTTCTCCATGTACACCACATCACTGGGTCCCATCATAGAGGCACACGGCTTCTCCTATCACTGCTACGCAGATGACACTCAGCTCTACATATAATTTCAACCAGATGATCCAACGGTGGCTGCGAGAATCACAAGCTGCCTAGCGGACATCTCGACATGGATGAAAGAGCATCATCTGCAACTCAACCTGGCAAAGACAGAGCTTTTAGTCTTTCCTGCCGATCCAACCCGACAGCATGATTTCACTATCCAGAACGGTGCTACCACGATTACCCCATCAAGGTCTGTCAGAAATCTTGGAGTGATCTTTGAGGACCAGCTGACCTTCAAGGACCACATTGCAAAGACGCCTCGATCATGCAGGTTTGCACTGTACAACATTAGAAGGATCAGGCCATTCCTCACTGAGCAAGCTATGCAACTTCTGGTGCAGGCCATGGTCATTTCCAGACTGGACTACTGCAACGCTCTTCTGGTTGGGCTTCCTGCAAATGCAATCAAACCCCTACAACTGATCCAGAATGCAGCAGCTCGTCTGGTCTTCAACCAACCGAAAAGGTCTCATGTCACACCACTCTTCATCTCACTACACTGGCTCCCTCTCGCAGCACGCATCAAATTCAAAGCACTGACTCTTGCATACAAAACTTACACAAACTCAGCACCTTCATACTTCCACTCATTGGTACAACTCTACACACCGACCAGAAACCTTCGATCGATCAACGAGCGGCGACTCGTGGTTCCATCACAGAGAGGAAAAAGAACGATCACAAGAACATTTTCATTTACCACCCCTGGCTGGTGGAACACACTCCCTGCCCTCATCCGGAATGCAGATTCCCTGTCGAGGTTTAAAAAACTACTAAAAACGCATCTCTTCCATGAGCACCTAACATGACACACACATGCACTCACAAAAAAAAATAAATAAAAAAAAAATTCCCTTTTCTCTACTCCCCATGCTTGTGCTACTTGTATTCAGAATGTTTGAAACTTTGTATTGTAAGCGCTCTTATGTGTTTTTGTATCCTTTGGATAAATTGCTTCTATATTCCTCAAATTGTAAGTCGCTTTGGATAAAAGCGTCTGCTAAATGAGTAAATGTAAATGTAAATGTCTTGACTACAACACTACCTGCATCACTAAAATCACTCTCTATGCACATAATACACAAAACTAGGCTTCATATTCTATATCTACAATCCTTATGATGCAACGGTCTCCTATGTTTGATAGAGAGAGTAACAGCTACACATGTCCCGTGTCATGCGGAGGCCCCCGAGGGCCCATGTGCGGCGCGCTGATTAGGGGCCGCGCGCAGGGGAACGCCTTCTTCCATCTTTGTAAACAGTGTGCGCGCATGCGCAGTCGCGCTGCACTCTAATGGAGGACATGTCTGATCTGTAATCGTCTTTTCTGCGCTGTTTTTCCCGAGTTTGCGCCCGTAACACCCCTCAGCTGATCCCGCGACAGTCGTGAGTAACTCCTCTCGTCCTCTCCCGACACACACGACCGGCTCTTCATGCGTGTGCGGCGGGTTCATGTGTGTTTTAGGCGGTGTTTACAAGAGTTAGCCAGCAGGCTAGTCAAAGTTTGGAGCGGATCAATAATTAATGCAGGAACACACTCACACACTCCAGAAAGCCTTTATTTCTAGTGAGAGTGAGTGTATGTGTATATATGTTTATGTATGTATATGTGTTAGTCTGTTTGTGTGAGTGTGTATGTGGGAGTTTGTGTTCATCTGAGCAGCTTTAGCCGTCAGTGTGTTTGTTGTTGTTTTGCTGTGAATTTGGGAGATTCGGGACAGCAACGTCTCCAACATGCTTGAAGAAACTGTGTGCAACTGAACCTGGACAAAAGCTGTTTTAAATGCAAAGGGTGATCACACAAAATATTGATTTTTGAAAGCATCCTCACTTTACAGCATTTTTACACACGTGTCTAAACGTTTTCACAGTTTTGCAGGAAGGTTTCTTCAAATGTCTTGGAGACGTTCCTGCAGTTCTTCAGGACCGAGTCTGACTCAGTTTCTTCATGTAATAATCCAGTTAGATTTTTGTCATCTGGGATTACAATAAATGCCAAAATGAATGTTTGAAATAGTAAACTTATATTTCCTACAGAAATAGAAGATAGAAATAACTGTCTTAAGCCCCTTTTTTGGGTGAAAATACTAACAAGCCTGAGATTTTTGCACACTTGTGTATGTGTTTACGTCTCGACCATGAGTAGTAATAGTTGTTCAGGTGATGTTTCACACACCGTGTTTCTCTGGTGTGTTTGTTACATGAGCTTTTCCAACCACAAACAAACAGGAATATGTTATATTACGGATTTTGCTCTGTTCGTTTATTAATTGCTGAATTCTTTGTTTTTCTTTCAGCCCAAGTGGCAGAATGGCTTCGGACTCGGTCTCTCAGAGCTCCCAGAGTCCCTTCATCAGGATCATGACCTTTCATCCCACAAAAGACGAGTTCAAAGACTTCAACAGATACATTGCATACATGGAGTCGCAGGGGGCGCACAGAGCCGGGATGGCAAAGGTTAGCCGTCCGTTGTTGGACGCTGGTTCGGCTCAAACTGCTGCGCGAGGCGGTTTGCAGTTGTGGATGGAGGTTTGCTGCTCATTGCTGATTGTTTGTTGGTTGCAGGTGGTGCCGCCGAAGGACTGGAAGCCCCGGCGCACGTATGATGACATTGATGATCTGGTGATTCCCGCCCCGATTCAACAGGTGGTCTCCGGCCAATCAGGTCTCTTCACTCAGTACAACATCCAGAAGAAGCCGATGACCGTCCGAGAGTTTCGCAAAACAGCCAACACAGACAAGTGAGCGGCAGATGCCTAAAATAATGCGGCCAAAGTTGATCAAATGCTGAATTATTTAACGACTTTTGAAATCAAAATGATTGCTAGTTAGCTTTTTAATCCCGGAGTTGTCATGTCATTTTAACTTTTATTCATTTGCAGGATATGAACTCTTGATATCAACAATTACATAGATAAATATATGAAAATCTTATAAATGCTCTTGATATCAGGAGTTGGATTTCTACGAGTAAGAATGTGAACTCTTGATCACTAGACATCAGAAATGCTCATTTTAATTTCTTACTGGTAAAAATTATTTTTATCATCAATAATTACTTTGTTACTAGTAAAAATATGAACTCCTGATATAAATTTGTCACTAGTTTGTTATTCCTTGAAATCTGTAAATGTTTCAACATGTTACATTTGTTATTTCTAATATCAATAATTAGGAGAGTAATTTCTAAAATGGCTCTTAGTAACAGCAATCACATTCATGATATCAGAAACTAACATCGTCAATCTCTAGTGCCGATTATTCACATCAAGAACAGAGATTTGCTCTAGAAACCAATTACTGATATCAACAACTGAATCTGAATGTGAGCCTATGCTGAGATTGAGATATTTTATAAATTTCAGAAATTGTAGGTTTTACTAGTGGAAATCTGATTTCTGATATCAAGAACGAACATTTTAACTAGTGAAAATTGAACTGTTGATATCAAGAATGATTAAAAGTCAAAACGGCTTGCCATCCTTTATTATTCTCCACCTATGAAGTGACTTTTCCCTTTTTTCGCTGATGTAACTACACTCCCATTCAAAGGATTGTTGAATGAATAGAAACTTTAACAGAACAGCATTTATTTGAAATCTTTTGTGACATTATAAAAGTACTGAGCTTTGAACAGGAGCACAAGTCTGATTGAATAGGGAAATATAATGTGAGCTGATAATCTCTTCAAATTGAGGTATTAAAACATATTCCTGGCCAACATTATCGTCCACTAATTGTTGTTCGCTCTGAATAGCATCACATTACGCGAGTGGAGTCACGAGTTTCCTTTGGAGTGACGCTTGCAACATCAAGGTCATGGGTTTGATTCTCAGGGAAAGCAAGAACTGATTAGAATGTCAATGTGTTTCTTGAATGCAATGCAAGTTACTTTGAATAAAAGCATCTGATAAATGTGAATGTAATGCGCTGAGATTGTTGATTTAAAGTCGCTGTTTAATTAATAAAACGACTCTAACTCCTGCAGGTTCTGTAATCCCATATATGCGGATTTTGATGAACTGGAGAGGAAATATTGGAAGAATTTAACATTCAATCCACCGTTATATGGAGCAGATATCAGTGGAACCCTCTATGATCCGGTGAGTGACCTGCTCTTTATTGGTTAATGAAATATTCTTCAGCACTAGATTTCAGTCGCAACTCTCATACAGTCAAAATAATGCTGTACAACGCTTACAAACACACATGTGACTGGATGCAGGACGTGACGGAGTGGAATATCGGTCGTCTCAACACTATTTTGGACACCGTGGAGAGAGAGAGTGGAATCACAATCAAAGGAGTAAACACTCCATATCTTTATTTCGGGATGTGGAAGAGCACGTTCGCCTGGCACACAGAGGACATGGATCTCTACAGCATCAACTACCTTCACTTTGGAGAACCCAAGTCCTGGTACTGTCACAACTTGTGTATAATATCTGCATTCATGGATGGGGATCATCGGGAATGTAGTGCATACGATGCATTTTATTGTATATGCAACCGTTCAAAAGTTTAAGATTTTTTAAATGAAATTACTTTTACTGAGCAAGGACTTATTCAGTTGATCAAAACTGACAGTAAAGACAAATGACACTTTACTATATATTCACATAGAAAACAGCTGTTTTACATTGATATAATATTACACTGTTTTACTGTATTTATCATCTAATAAATTCAGCTTTAATCACAGGAATAAATGACACTACTATATATTCACATAGAAAACAGCTGTTTTACACTGATATAATATTACACTGTTTTACTGTATTTATCATCTAATAAATTCAGCTTTAATCACAGGAATAAATGACACTACTATATATTCACATAGAAAACAGCTGTTTTACACTGATATAATATTACACTGTTTTACTGTATTGATCATCTAATAAATTCAGCTTTAATCACAGGAGTAAATGACACTTTACTATATATTCACATAGAAAACAGCTGTTTTACACTGATATAATATTACACTGTTTTACTGTATTTATCATCTAATAAATTCAGCTTTAATCATAGGAATAAATGACACTTTACTATATATTCACATAGAAAACAGCTGTTTTACACTGATATAATATTACACTGTTTTACTGTATTGATCATCTAATAAATTCAGCTTTAATCACAGGAATAAATGACACTTTAATATATATTCACATAGAAAACAGCTGTTTTACACTGATATAATATTACACTGTTTTACTGTATTTATCATCTAATAAATTCAGCTTTAATCACAGGAATAAATGACACTTTACTATATATTCACATAGAAAACAGCTGTTTTACACTGATATAATATTACACTGTTTTACTGTATTTATCATCTAATAAATTCAGCTTTAATCACAGGAATAAATGACACTTTAATATATATTCACATAGAAAACAGCTGTTTTACACTGATATAATATTACACTGTTTTACTGTATTTATCATCTAATAAATTCAGCTTTAATCACAGGAATAAATGACACTTTAATATATATTCACATAGAAAACAGCTGTTTTAAACTGATATAATATTACACTGTTTTACTGTATTTATCATCTAATAAATTCAGCTTTAATCACAGGAATAAATGACACTTTACTATATATTCACATAGAAAACAGCTGTTTTACACTGATATAATATTACACTGTTTTACTGTATTTATCATCTAATAAATTCAGCTTTAATCACAGGAATAAATGACACTTTACTATATATTCACATAGAAAACAGCTGTTTTACACTGATATAATATTACACTGTTTTACTGTATTTATCATCTAATAAATTCAGCTTTAATCACAGGAATAAATGACACTTTAATATATATTCACATAGAAAACAGCTGTTTTACACTGATATAATATTACACTGTTTTACTGTATTTATCATCTAATAAATTCAGCTTTAATCACAGGAATAAATGACACTTTAATATATATTCACATAGAAAACAGCTGTTTTAAACTGATATAATATTACACTGTTTTACTGTATTTATCATCTAATAAATTCAGCTTTAATCACAGGAATAAATGACACTTTACTATATATTCACATAGAAAACAGCTGTTTTACACTGATATAATATTACACTGTTTTACTGTAGTTCCGATATAATAATGCAGCCTTGGTGAACAGAAAAGGCTTCTTTCAAAAACAGCTTACATGCCCTAATAACATTCATACTGTCCTAAAGAGGTTTCAGAAGCATTATTTCTGTCTTCTGCAGGTACGTTGTGCCTCCAGCGGCAGGGAAAAGGTTGGAGCGTCTTGCTAAAGGTACAGTGGTCTTTTGAAAACATATTATTATTCCTCCTCTTCTTCAGCAGATCTTTAACTCTGTACTCTTCTTGTTTTCTTTCGTGCAGGGTTTTTTCCTGGAAGCGCCCAAAGTTGTGAAGCCTTCTTGCGTCACAAGATGACTTTAATTTCACCATCAATTCTGAGGAAGTATGGAATACCCTTTGAGAAGGTTAGTTACCTTGATTTAGATTTGTATCTATTATCACGTAATGCAATTTTAATCTCATATCTGGACGTTTTTCTGCTGAATTCATTAGGTCACACAGGAAGCAGGTCAGTTCATTGTGACATTCCCGTATGGATATCACGCCGGATTTAACCACGGCTTCAACTGTGCCGAATCCACCAACTTTGCAACCCAGCGCTGGATAGATTATGGCAAGCTGGCGACATTGGTACGTTATTTTACCCTCAGTTTTGATTGTTTTTTAGATTTTAAGAATAGGGCTGGGCAACCAAAAAAACACTTTTTTTCAATGAATTGTTTATAAAATGCGGTATTGATTCTCAAAAGCCATGAATCAGTCTTTTTTCCGTATTTATTTCCGCAAACATTGAATATGATATCTGATTGACGTTATCAATGTTATTGCTAGTGTTCTCCTCTCATCCTCTTCTATAACGAGCACGACAGCGGGGAGCTTGTCATTCAGTCAGTGCCGAACATGGCGAACATCTTCTCCTTTGAGAAGAGCCTGCGCTGTCCGATCGACCCAGTGCTGAACATTCACGACAGTTTATCGTTTGCTCGCGTTTTCAAGCCTTGCCGCTTTAAGCTTTCAAGTGCAAGAAGACGCACTAGAGAACTGCAAATGATAAAATAATAAAATACATTTTCTTTCATGCCTCCTTGTGCTTGAAGAGACAAATTAACTCAGATTTATCTCTAAACGCCAGTTTTGGCGAGTATCCTGGTAAACATTGTCAGTTATGGCTTTAAGTGAATGTAAACAGTCGGGAAAGATATCCACTGATATCCGTGGATATCCAATATAAAATATATTTAATTATAATATCCAATAGAATATTATACTAATATTCCTGCTGCTGTCTGTGTTTTAAATGTTAAAGAAGAAATCACTCGCCGATCTTCACTGAATAAATCCTTTTAACTTTAATAAGAATTACTGAAGCTTTATTTCATATGAACAGTGAAGATTATACTCAGTGTTATTTTACTTTTTGATTACTTTATTCAATATCTGTACCTGAAAACTACTATTACACCTTCCTTACAAAACCCTGACCAGCACTGATTATTCTTTCTTTTTTTATCTTTGTTTCATTGTATTTATTTATTTGTGCAGTTGCTTGTAGTTTAATTATTTCCCTGCTATCTATTCGTCTCAAACAGTAGAGAGCGGCGCTTGCAACATCAAGCTCAGGGTTCGATTCCCAGGGAAAGCAAGAACTGATTAGAATGTCAATGTGTTTCTTGAATGCAATGCAAGTCGCTTTGGATAAAAGCATCTGATAAATGCATGAATGGAAATGTATCACACATTTTTATTTCCATAGGCCTTATTGATTACAACACAAGGATACATGTTTCAAAAAGTATAAAAAACTAACTGTTTTATGATTTTTGTGGTGGGGCCAGTGACGATCTAAATCTAATCAAATCTAAAATCGAGGATTGACTTGAATTGAGAGCTTGTTGATCAGAATCATAAATCTGTATCGATACCCAGTCCTACTTGATGTTTTTTTTGTGTTGATGTGCGTCTCTTTCTCAGTGTTCCTGCCGGAAGGACATGGTGAAGATATCCATGGATGTGTTTGTTCGCAAGTTCCAACCAGAACGTTATAAACTTTGGAAAGCAGGAAAGGACAATGCGCCCATTGACCACTCAAAGCTCACGCCAGAGACAACAGAGCTCCTGACAGACGGAAAGAAGGAGAAGGGAGAGCTCAGCGACGGCAGCAAAGCAGATACGCAGGAGGAGAGAGGAGAAGAGGAGCAGAAAGCTGATGCTGGAGAGGAGGGAAACACAGAAACACTGTCTGGGTCAGAGGTGAAGAGAGAAACACATGGTGGAAAAGAGAGAGGAAAGCTGGAGGTAGAGGAGAAAAAACCTGTTAGGGATGAAGAACCTAGCAGCACTTCAGAGCAAATCAACAGGTGTGTAGAAAGAGAGAGTTTAGCTCGTGATGTAACGGTTTCTTTTCTCAGATCTGCGATTGGTTTGCATTTGCTGACATACTGCGTTTTAATTTAAGCACTCCAGGTCCTCACTCACATAATCCAAACATTATGGTACGAAACACATCTAACCAGTGCACAGCTTTATGGACCAAAAGAAGCTTTTCTTCAGATTTGTATAGAAAATCAATGTATTATTATTAACTAAGGAACACCTTCGTTGAATGTAATTGTAGTTCAACACCATCTTAAAATCTTAAGATTTGTGGTTTATTTACTTTTTTAGATGCTTTGTGAAAATGTGTGCACAATACAGTGACACATTCACAACGCAACATGATGTTAAATGCCTCATTGTTTTTATGTAATAGTTACACAAAAAGACAATAAAAATATTAGGAGTACAAATTTTCAGTCAACATTACAGCGGGGAAAATAAGTATTGAACCTTATTGAAATATATTTCTAAAGGTGCTGTTGACATGAAATTTTCAACAGATATTGGTAACAACCCATTCAATCCACACATGCAAAGAAATCAAACCATAGATGTCTGTAAATTAAGTAAGGATTGAATGGGTTGTTACCAACATCTGGTGAAAATTTCATGTCAACAGCACCTTTAGAAATATATTTACTATAGGAAATGGTGACGCGGTCAATACTTATTTTCCCCGCTGTATATGAATCGGTGTTAACTAAAAGTAAATCTGTTAAAATTGTTTTTGTTAAAGTTGAAATAAAAAATTAACGTTAGAAAAATCTGATCCTTTCAGACAGACGGTCAGAAAAAGGTAGTAAATAATAGTTTTTCTGCATTTACTTTTGTGCAAAGATTTTGTTCACTTAAAATAATTGAGGTCATGACCATTTTAATGAAATAATACTCAAGTAAGACTGATATGAAGTAAACGCTGTTGAAAATCTGGTACTTTACTAGAAAACTATACAATCATTGGAATTTCAACTCAGTGCATATTATATTATAGTGTGTATTGATCTCTGATCTCCCATCTGTTCATACAGCAGAAGTCCAAAGCAGAGTGTGGGGCAGAAGCGACTCAGACCCAGCACTAGCAATGACGCAAAAGAAGATGACAATCAAGTGAAGGTAGAAGAGGAGGAAGTTGAGAAAAAGAAAGCTAAACTCAACCAGACTGAGCCGGGCAGCGAGAAAGAACAATCCATCTCCGCTGACCCAGGTAGAGCCTCAAATACTGCATAAGATACCTGCCGATGCTACAATAATAATGCTAAAATGACCAATCTGTGATTCTGCAGGTGATGTGAAAGCTGAGGAGACCATGGAGACGGACACGCCCCCTCCACAGCAGAATCAAGCCCCGCCTTGCCTGGAGGCGGAGCTCTCACCGTCAAACCCCACCTCCAGCAGTGACATCACAACACAGCAAAGAAACGACATCGCTCCCTCTGATCCCACTGATGTCACCTCGTCCTCACAATCCACAAATGGCATCGGTGATGATGTGGCTCTGAGCAGTGATGTCTCTCAGTCTGGACACGTCACTCAAAGCTGTGATGTTCAAAGCAAGTCTGATGATGTCACTCCAAACATTGATCTGACAACTGATATCATCACTGATGCTGAGTCGAGTGACGCCACGCCCCATTCCTGTTCCAGGGACATCACTGACTTCACGCCTCTCATATCTGTAACCAGCAGTATCTCCTCTCAACACATAATTAACTCCGCCCCCACCTGTGATGTCCAATCAGAACCCAGCAACAGCGCAACAAGCCCCATCAGCCCCAATCCATGTGAGCCTGGCATTAACTCCGCCCCCACCCATGATGTCCAATCAGAACCCAGTGCCAGCACAACAAGCCCCATCAGCCCCAATCCAGGTGAGCCTGGCATTAACTCCGCCTCCATCTGTGATGTCCAATCAGAACCCAGGAACAGCGCAACAAGCCCCATCACCCCCAGTCCATGTGAGCCTGGCATTAACTCCGCCCCCACCCATGATGTCCAATCAGAACCCATTGCCAGCACAACAAGCCCCATCAGCCCCAATCCAGGTGAGCCTTGCATTAACTCCGCCTCTATCTGTGGTGTCCAATCAGAACCCAGCAACAGCACAACAAGCCCCATCAGCCCCAATCCAGGTGAGCCTGGCATTAACTCCACCTCTATCTGTGGTGTCCAATCAGAACCCAGCAACAGCACAACAAGCCCCATCAGCCCCAATCTAGGTGAGCCTGGCATGAACTCCGCCCCCACTTGTGATGTCCAATCAGAACCCAGCGACAGCACAACAAGCCCCATCAGCCCCAATCCAGGTGAGCCTGGCATTAACTCCGCCTCCACCTGTGATGTCCAATCAGAACCCAGCAACAGCACAACAAGCCCCATCAGCCCCAATCCATGTGAGCCTTGCATTAACTTCGCCTCCATCTGTGATGTCCAATCAGAACCCAGCAACAGCACAAGCCCCATCAGCCCCAATCCATGTGAGCCTGGCATTAACTTCGCCTCCATCTGTGGTGTCCAATCAGAACCCAGCAACAGCACAAGCCCCATCAGCCCCAATCCATGTGAGCCTTGCATTAACTCCGCCTCCATCTGTGGTGTCCAATCAGAACCCAGCAACAGCACAAGCCCCATCAGCCCCAATCCAGGTGAGCCTGGCATTAACTCCGCCCCCACTTGTGATGTCCAATCAGAACCCAGCGTCAGCACAAGCCCCATCACCCCCTCTCCATGTGAGCCTGGCATTAACTCCGCCTCCATCTGTGATGTCCAATCAGAACCCAGCGTCAGCACAAGCCCCATCACGCCCTCTCCATGTGAGCCTTGCATTAACTCCGCCTCCATCTGTGATGTCCAATCACAACTCAGCAACAGCACAAGTCCCATCAACCCCAGTCCATGTGAGCCTTGCATTAACTCCGCCTCCATTCATGATATCCAATCAGAAACCAGCGCCAGCACAACAAGCCCCATCAGCCCCTCTCCATGTGAGCCTGGCATTAACTCCGCCTCCATCTGTGGTGTCCAATCAGAACCCAGCAACAGCACAACAAGCCCCATCAGCCCCAATCCAAGTGAGCCTGGCATTAACTCCGCCTCCATCTGTGGTGTCCAATCAGAACCCAGCAACAGCACAACAAGCCCCATCAGCCCCAATCCAAGTGAGCCTGGCATTAACTCCGCCTCCATCTGTGGTATCCAATCAGAACCAAGCAACAGCACAACAAGCCCCATCAGCCCCAATCCAAGTGAGCCTGGCATTAACTCCGCCTCCAGCCATGATGTCCAATCAGAATTTGGCAACATCCCTAAACAGGAGCTCGGCATTGACGCCGCCTTCACACATGACATCATCACAGAATCCAGCAGCAGTGCCATCAATCGTAAGCGAGCAGAGTCTCGGTGTAGCTCTGCGTCAGTGGGCGGTGGTCTGGTGTGTCCGTCCGCCGTCCAGCACATCTTCCAGAGAACGCTGAGCCCTGCGGAGGTGCTGCACGTCCACAGCTACGCTAAAGGAGATTACAGCGATCCCGAGCCACGCATTCGGCATGAGAGATACAGAGACAGTGACTCTGATAGCGATTCACAAGACGACAGTAAGGTGCGTATGCAGTTTGTCTGTGTTGTTTGTGCGTCTCTTTGATTCAACTGATTCATTAAAGGGTGTCAAACTCAATTTGCACAGGGGGCCAAAATCCAAAACACACTTTTGGTCGTGGGCAGTCGCGCGGTACTAGATTGGCGCGAGCGCAAAGCATCACAAGCCATAAGCTAGGCTTGATTAATACAGGAAGTGTTCGGCAAGGCACCTGGAGCACGAGCCATCTCGCGGGCCAGACATAATTACACGCCGGGCCGGATGTGGTCCGCGGGCCGTGAGTTTAGCACCTATGCATTAAAGAGATCAAATGCTGCGGGGATGGCATACCGTATTTTCCCGCACATAACCCGCAGATGCAGATAATCCACACCCTCACGTAGCCCGCAGGTTTTGGGGGTTTGTTAAAAAAAATCGTTGGCATATAACCCGCGCCCTTATATAACCCGCACCCATAGATTGATTTTCAGCTCTTTTCAGCTTGAAGTTCAAATTTCGAATGTTGCTCGCATGACATCAATTATCCGTAACTGTTCAGGCTCGGTACACAGTGCTTGTGCGCGAAATTCAAACAATACAAAAACAAACACAAGTCAGAATCAGAAGAAAAAGAAAGAGCAGTGTCTCCCGCTGTGCAGCAGCTCGTCCCTTAAGCAGCGATTCTACAGGTGTTGATCATCGGATGAGATGAGAAGAGCCCGCCCTCATGCAGCACAGCCAATCACGTCGTCTTGCATGATTGACAGGTCAGACAGCCAATCAGCGCCAGCTGTCAGAGTGACAGTACAAGCACCAGAGACAACAACCCTCGCAAGAAAGAAAAACAGAAAGAAAATACCACAAAAAAACCTTACGCCCTTAGGGATGTATTGAATTATTATTAAGTGTAAAAAAATTTAGTGATATAGCCCGTACCCGTATATAACCCGTAAAATCTGGTATAACTCGCAGGTTATATGTGGGAAAATCCGCTAATTTTGTAGACCAACCCAGCATCACCCTGGTTCCCTTAACAAAACACCATAAGGTATTCTTCATACACCATAGGGTTCTTCCATTAGCTTTTGTATTTTTGCATGAAATGAGCTTAGTGAACATGTTCCGTTCTTCACGATTCAACAGTTGTTTATTTGTGAAGGTTATGAATTTTGAAGCGTTAATACAATCAGCTAGAGTTAGTCTGTAAATGAACTACACCATGACATCAACCTCACCACCGTTCATCTTCAGACAACTCTGAAGTCTTTATTTAAAAATAAATAATTAGAGTTGGAATAGTTTGCTAGAGTGTGACTACAAACATAACAAAGTAAGCTTTAAGTTGAAAGTAAAATGTGAAATATCTTGAGGTTGCATTAACCACAGACTTTATTTCAGGCATGTATCCAAAACCCACTGACTTTGGGAAGATGGAACCTGAAGTTCAAAAATGTTAATTTGTTTCCAGGTTGTAGGATTCTATTATGTAAATCAATTAGCAGCGCAAACACACCCAGACAATTAGTGCTGAACTTCAGTCTCCTCCTTGAAGGCTTGCGCTCTAGATTGTGGAGGATGCAGTTATTCCTCTTGTTAACAGACTCCGCTATTTGAAATGATAAAACACATATTTGGTTTGGATA
Source organism: Rhodeus uyekii (assembly GCA_037043235.1). Lineage (NCBI taxonomy): Eukaryota > Metazoa > Chordata > Actinopteri > Cypriniformes > Acheilognathidae > Rhodeus > Rhodeus uyekii. Next base: position 573,695 of record JAWRVZ010000127.1, on the reverse strand, counting down.
TGTGCCCACTTTCAGATGAATAACTGCTGTCATCAGTTAAAACCTGCACAAACATCTCTCTTAATGAAAGTCTGAGCACCACCTGCTTTCATGATTAGCTGAAGCGAGATGTTAATTGCTCCAGGAAGTTTAAAAAATGGAAAGGGAAGTTTGTGCTGAAACGAATAATAATTTAATTTAAATGCTCTAATGCATTTCAGTGTGAAGATGATGCAGGTTTATTTGGGTAGTGTAATTATTATATCCAAAAACAAACGGTGTTCTGAATTATTAATTTCACAATTTTATTTTAAACATTACGTATTTAATTTGTCTGGTATTTCTGTCACAAAATCACAAACCCCCTGCAGTTCCATCATGAGTCACTAGGGGGTTAGCGAGCTCTTCTGTGAATAATGTGTGTGTGTGTGTGTGTGTGTGTGTGTGTCGTCCTGCAGAAAGATGAACGTCCAGTGGAAGCTCAGCACAGACTCCCCAGACTCCCCCGGCATCATCCTCTGATGAAGGACAGCATCAGTGATGAAGGTCAGTGCCCGCAGTACAACGCTGTTATTGTTAACCTAAAGAAAATACTTTTTCAGATATTAAAATCTAGCTAAATGAAAATGTGAAATATTGCCTTGTCATCTAATTGAAGTGCTAAAATTACTAAAACCAAAACTCTAATAAAAAAATGTAACGTTAAATAGAAATATAAAACCACAAACACAAAATGTAATGACATAAATTGAGTAAATACTAAACTAAAATAAAAATGAATACTGAAAATATAAAAAAACAAATTCAAAATATTACTAAAACACTATAATTGTCATGTCTCTGTGTGATCCTTTGGTGTTTCCGTCGGCCAGTCCCTCTTTTTAATTCCATGTCAGGTGTTTTCCATTTTGTTTCCATTTGATTTTGTTAGCACAATACAGTAATCCCTCGCCACTTCAAGATTCAAGTTTCACAGCCTCAGTACATCGCGGATTTTTCCAAAATATTCATTGAAAATTTATTTTATTTTTTTTTTAATGAAAAATAAAAATTCATTGAAAAATAGGGTCCACATTAACCGCAATAAATGAGGGATCACTGCATTAAAAATTAATTAATACGAATCTGACCCTATGTCACCTATGCCGCTCGTGTCTTCCGTGTTCGTCATCCACAACACACAAACAGCGCCCTGTTACAATAATATAATAATACTATAGTGTTGTGTTATTGTGATACTGGAGTTTCCAACTTTGATGCAAAATCTTGAAAAATACGATATTCAATGCCACGGGAAAACTGCGATATATTCCAACAGAAAGCTAATTTGTTATTCATAATTTGCTGTAATGGCTTTCACGCGGCATAGCTAGGCTTTAGTTAAATCGTTGATATAGATTTTAAAAACATAAGCACCAACAAACAGAATGGCAAACATTTGCAGATTGCGCAAACCGACAGTCCTGCCCTAAACTTGCATGACATCATGAAACCTGTGTGAGGCTGTTCAAACAGAGGCATGCTGAAATGTACTAAATACTGAAATATACACTGCACAAAGTACTTTAACAATGGAAAAGATTGCTAAATATACCATCATCACGTTGCATGAAAGCGTTTGCTGATTGAAGAATGATGAGATTGTGCGTATGCTTTCCTGTGTCTCAAACAGTGGCAACATCAAGGTCATGGGTTTGATTCCCAGGGAAAGCAAGAACTGATTAGAATGTCAATGTGTTTCTTGAATGCAATGCAAGTTACTTTGAATAAAAGCGTCTGATAAATGCATGAATGTAAAAACAAAACAAAAAAAAATGTATGCACAGAGCTACAGGATCAGGCTGCATCAGAGGAGGACGGGCTGGACGGGGAGGCCTGGGCGCGACCTTTGACCCAGCTGTGGCAGAACAGAACCTATAATCCGGAGAGAGAGAGAGAGTACAACAGAGAGATGGGTCTGCTGCCTCCGTACTGTGCCGTGTGCGTGCTCTTCCAGGCACATCAGCGGGTGCGTCGCCCTGTTTCACACATCTGGGTTTCTTTAACGTGTAACGAATGTCTGACACTCTCTGTGTTTGTGTTCAGTCTGAAGGGGGCGAGAGCGAGCCGGGTGTGGTGCTGCCCAGGGGTCAGATGAGGACCAAGCCTCTGATTCCAGAGAGATGTTTCACCACCACCACAGAGGACAGCGCAGACGTCCAGCTGCCCACACCTCACCTGGAGGAGGACGGGACCAGCCTGCTCGTCAGCTGCTCCCGGTGCAGTGTCCGAGTGCACACCAGTGAGTCCTGACCCGTCACATTACTACATAACCTCCCATTCATACAGTCAGTAAGATTGACACTGAAGACTGGAGTAATGATGCTGAAAATACAGCTTTAATACACTATATAAATTACACTTTACTATATATTCACATAGAAAACAGCTGTTTTACACTAATATAATATTACACTGTTTTACTGTATTTATCATCTAAAAAATTCAGCTTTAATCACAGGAATAAATGACGCTTTACTATATATTCACATAGAAAACAGCTGTTTTACACTGATAAAATATTACACTGTTTTACTGTATTTATCATCTAATAAATTCAGCTTTAATCACAGGAATAAATGACTCTTTACTATATATTCACATAGAAAACAGCTGTTTTACACTGATATAATATTACACTGTTTTACTGTATTTATCATCTAATAAATTCAGCTTTAATCACAGGAATAAATGACACTTAACTATATATTCACATAGAAAACAGCTGTTTTACACTGATATAATATTACACTGTTTTACTGTATTTATCATCTAATAAATTCAGCTTTAATAACAGGAATAAATGACACTTTACTATATATTCACATAGAAAACAGCTGTTTTACATTGATATAATATTACGCTGTTTTACTGTATTTATCATCTAAAAAATTCAGCTTTAATCACAGGAATAAATGACACTTAACTATATATTCACATAGAAAACAGCTGTTTTACATTGATATAATATTACGCTGTTTTACTGTATCATCTAAAAAATTCAGCTTTAATCACAGGAATAAATGACACTTTACTATATATTCACATAGAAAACAGCTGTTTTACACTGATATAATATTACACTGTTTTACTGTATTTATCATCTAAAAAATTCAGCTTTAATCACAGGAATAAATGACACTTTACTATATATTCACATAGAAAACAGCTGTTTTACACTGATAAAATATTACACTGTTTTACTGTATTCATCATCTAAAAAATTCAGCTTTAATCACAGGAATAAATGACACTTTACTATATATTCACATAGAAAACAGCTGTTTTACACTGATATAATATTACACTGTTTTACTGTATTCATCATCTAAAAAATTCAGCTTTAATCACAGGAATAAATGACACTTTACTATATATTCACATAGAAAACAGCTGTTTTACACTGATATAATATTACACTGTTTTACTGTATTTATCATCTAATAAATTCAGCTTTAATCACAGGAATAAATGACACTTAACTATATATTCACATAGAAAACAGCTGTTTTACACTGATATAATATTACACTGTTTTACTGTATTTATCATCTAATAAATTCAGCTTTAATAACAGGAATAAATGACACTTTACTATATATTCACATAGAAAACAGCTGTTTTACATTGATATAATATTACGCTGTTTTACTGTATTTATCATCTAAAAAATTCAGCTTTAATCACAGGAATAAATGACACTTAACTATATATTCACATAGAAAACAGCTGTTTTACATTGATATAATATTACGCTGTTTTACTGTATCATCTAAAAAATTCAGCTTTAATCACAGGAATAAATGACACTTTACTATATATTCACATAGAAAACAGCTGTTTTACACTGATATAATATTACACTGTTTTACTGTATTTATCATCTAAAAAATTCAGCTTTAATCACAGGAATAAATGACACTTTACTATATATTCACATAGAAAACAGCTGTTTTACACTGATAAAATATTACACTGTTTTACTGTATTCATCATCTAAAAAATTCAGCTTTAATCACAGGAATAAATGACACTTTACTATATATTCACATAGAAAACAGCTGTTTTACACTGATATAATATTACACTGTTTTACTGTATTCATCATCTAAAAAATTCAGCTTTAATCACAGGAATAAATGACACTTTACTATATATTCACATAGAAAACAGCTGTTTTACACTGATATAATATTACACTGTTTTACTGTATTTATCATCTAATAAATTCAGCTTTAATCACAGGAATAAATGACACTTTACTATATATTCACATAGAAAACAGCTGTTTTACACTGATATAATATTACACTGTTTTACTGTATTTATCATCTAATAAATTCAGCTTTAATCACAGGAATAAATGACACTTTACTATATATTCACATAGAAAACAGCTGTTTTACACTGATATAATATTACACTGTTTTACTGTATTTATCATCTAATAAATTCAGCTTTAATCACAGGAATAAATGACACTTTACTATATATTCACATAGAAAACAGCTGTTTTACATTGATATAATATTACGCTGTTTTACTGTATTTATCATCTAAAAAATTCAGCTTTAATCACAGGAATAAATGACACTTTACTATATATTCACATAGAAAACAGCTGTTTTACACTGATATAATATTACACTGTTTTACTGTATTTATCATCTAATAAATTCAGCTTTAATCACAGGAATAAATGACACTTTACTATATATTCACATAGAAAACAGCTGTTTTACACTGATATAATATTACACTGTTTTACTGTATTTATCATCTAATAAATTCAGCTTTAATCACAGGAATAAATGACACTTTACTATATATTCACATAGAAAACAGCTGTTTTACATTGATATAATATTACGCTGTTTTACTGTATTTATCATCTAAAAAATTCAGCTTTAATCACAGGAATAAATGACACTTTACTATATATTCACATAGAAAACAGCTGTTTTACACTGATATAATATTACACTGTTTTACTGTATTTATCATCTAAAAAATTCAGCTTTAATCACAGGAATAAATGACACTTTACTATATATTCACATAGAAAACAGCTGTTTTACACTGATATAATATTACGCTGTTTTACTGTATTTATCATCTAATAAATTCAGCTTTAATCACAGGAATAAATTACATTGTGACTTATATTCACATAGAAAACAGTTATTTTAAATTGTAAAAAAAAAAAAAATGCAACTTTGGTGAGTAGAAAAGACTGCTTTACAAAACATAAAACATTTTACCGACCCCCGAATTGTGTAGTGTAGTTTGTCTGGTTATAACATGGATTTTAATGTAATCTCTTTCCGTTATAATTTCTCAAATTAAGAATAAGAATATAGAGTATTAGGGAACAAATGTCCAGGATGTATGTAAACCGTACTGTTTGAAAAGCATCCCAGGATAACAGCGTGGTGGTCTCATCATGGATTTGAACATGCTGTCTCTGAAGAGGGTGTGTTTGAATAATCAGAAATCTGTTTGTTTCAGGTTGTTACGGTGTGTCGCCTTTGAGAATTTCCAAAGACTGGAAATGTGCCCGCTGTAAAGCCAACGCCTTCGATGAGGTGCACATAAACATCTTCACATATAGCAGCTCAAAAATGAACATTTAAAGAAATGGTTCATCCATAAATTACATTCTTGTTGTTAAAAAGCACTTTTTTTGCCACTGTACAGTTGCATTAAACCCATAATGATCTTTCATCTCTCCGTTCAGAGACGAGTACAATGTGTTGCATGTCAGTGATATTTGAATCTGTGATTCTTGACAGAGTTGCTGTCTGTGTTCGCTGAGAGGAGGAGCGCTACACAGAGCCAATAATGGCAAGTAAGTAAAATGAAGGTCCACTAGAGGGCAGGACTGATGAAACGCAGCCGACGCACCTTGACCCAGAAGTTACTTGAGCTCTTGAATTCCTTGAGCTGTGGGATTTTTGTGTGTGTGTGGATTGTGTGCGCTTTAGACTACCAAGAACCTTTTGTTTTTATGTATCCTCCCTTATCAAACAAGTGTGGTTTCCAATTACAAGAGTCATTTAGTGTCTTGCCAGGTCAGTTTCACAAAATCTCTCAAGAGTCATTCTCAGAAATCAGAAATGTTATGTAGGTATGCGTGTGTGTATATATTTTTAAATATATATTTATATTAAATTTATTTTTATATATAATAAATATAAATTAAATATTTTTTATATTTATATATACATTTTATATATATATATATATATATATATATATATATATATATATATATATATATATATATATGTAGTTAAATATATATTTAATTTATATATAAATAAAAAATTTATTACATTTAATCATTTAATTTGTGAGAATAAATATTACAGAACCATCACTGCAAATAACTGTAAAGTAAAACCTTCTGACAAACTACACTAATCCTGGAAGAAAATGTTTTTATTTTTATGAAAGTAATGTAGGTAAATTAGAGTAAATAATAGAATTATATCAAATGTTAGACTAAATTATTTTCCAGATAAGCTTTAATCTGTTATCTCTGTTTATTGAATCCATTTCTTCTTTCTGTTATTAAATTTGGTCTTTTTCGGTTCCCCTTCACTTTCTACTTTTAATCCTCCTTAAAGACTTCTTTGTTCTCTTTGTTTTAAATGAGGGTGTATGTTTTTCATTTGTTTTAGTCTTCCTGTACAGCTCTTTGGTTGCAACGTCTGCTTATAAATCAATAAGCTAAGCGTGCTATGTGGTGTGTGAGTTGTGACGGTTGCTGTCTGTGTCCGTGTGCAGGTGGGTTCACGTCCTGTGTGCAGTGGCAGTGCTGGAGGCTCGCTTCGTGAACATCAGCGAACGATCGCCCGTGGATCTCAGCGGCATTCCCCTGCAAAGATTCAAACTGGTGAGTTTCTGTGTGAAAAGGAACGCCCTTTAAAACGCCCTTCACACCATCGGGATGTGACTTGACTCATGTGTCGAGCATCATGCGAGAGAGCGAGAATGACACAGTTTGGCCTCAGGATGTTGACTCTTACAGGAAACACTTTGGTGTTTACAGACATGGTTTTATTTATATCTGCACTCGGGGCTTTTTCCTCCTGCCGCACTTCCTCTGAACTGACTTCCTGTGAGCTGATGTTCTCTTGTTTCTGCTTACAGAAGTGCTATTACTGCAAACGGCGGATGAAGAAAACCTCGGGCTGTTGTGTGCAGTGTTCTCACGGGCGCTGCCCCACCTCGTACCACCCGACCTGCGCTCAGGCCGCGGGCGTCATCATGCACCCAGACAATTGGCCCTTCGTCGTCTACGTCACCTGTTGCCGCCACAAAGGGCCGGTCCAGTCAGAGGTATTGAGCTCTGAGCTTCTGCAGTGTGAGATGTTGCTGCTGCAGGTGGACCAGTCGTCTCTTCCTGTTTTGGTTTTTAGACATTAAGGCACAAGTGTTCAAATACTTTTTAGCAGAATGTTTTTCAAACCATAATTCAAAAGTAATACATTTTTGACACTGGTCATTTGCATAATGTACACCCAAACTCCACCCACCATTGCTTTGAAAATTTGTCCCTGATATGAATGAATACGGTAATACCTTGAGATACAAGAGTCCTGACATACGAGTATTTCGAGATTCGAGCAAGCCTTTGAGCATTTTTTGCTTTGAGATATGAGTAAATATTTGAGATACGAGCAGCTTTCAGATGCCGACGCTAGAGGTGTTCAGCACTTGCATCTCAAGCGTCTCACTCCTTCACTTCATGTGTTCGTTGACTTCGTTTTGCATCTCCGCGAGTCTTCCTGTGGTGTGTTATATACATTTATGGGGTAATTGCATATGATCTCCACTAGAGGCAGCTTGGTTTTACAGCGGGGGTTACCGGGGGCAACGAGTGATTCACCAGTATTAAGCTGGGAGCAGCACGTGTTATGAGTGTTCAATAATAACAAATATGAGGTTCTGCAACTATCCAATATCCTTATGCAGTAATACCTCGGTTTACGAGCAACTTGGTATATGAGCAAATCGGTGTACGAGTATTGTATCGGTGTACGAGAAAAAATTTCCCTCACCCACGCGCATCTTTTGTGTGGAAAAGTCCTAATGCTCAGCATCATCACGTGCATTTTTACTGGAAATATCCTAAACACAGCCTCTCATAACTCAGTCATGCGGTTCCAACCCCTTCACACGTTCATTCTCTCAGCATCGCTCGGTTTGGTTCATCATTCACCACAGTGATACTTTTATAAGTGATTTACAGCGGTTTTACCTCCTGTTGTTAACATTAATTGTGACCGCTATTGTTCACGTAGTGAAATATACACGTACAGTACCTCTAAGCAGTAACTGTCAGAGTTTATGAATTCAGTGTCTCCTAGTTCTTTGTGTGAGTGTGTGAGTGTGAGAGAGAGAGAGAGAGAGAGCACTGACACACCTGATTCTCATATCATCTGCCTATTTAGTTCACTTCTCTCCACTCTTGTCTTGTCGGGTCCTTCGTTCGCGGCCGCGGCTCCCATGTGTGATACACCTCTGGATTATCACTTTGTTTGTTTTCTGCACTATTATAATAAATTCACTCATTTGCACTTGAATCCTTGGTTTCCCCCCTCCTCCCTCCTCTCGTCTCCTCCACTGCTGAAATCTGAAGTGCATTACAGTAAATTGTCAATTATTGATTATTGACTAACCCTAAATCTTTATATGAGATTTCAATGGTTATAATTGTAACTGTAATTAATAGGGTAAAACCAAAAAAATATTTAAAATGGGCATTTATGGTCCTGTGGAACGAATTAATTGATTTTTAGTGCATTCTTATAGGGAAAATTGTTTTGGTGTACAAGCATTTTGGTTTACGAGCTCTTGGAACGGATCAAACTCGTAAACCGAGGTATTACTGTATACTATAATTTTCTGTGTGTGTGTGTGTACCTCTATAGCAATTGAAAACATGGTTTTTCCATTGTTTTTAGCACTAATAAGGGAGTTTTTTAGAAGGCCGGAATGAATAAAAATTTGTTCTGTTATTTCTTATGGGAAAAAATGATTTGAGATACGAGCAATTCGAGTTACGAGCTTGATCCTGGAACGGATTATGCTCATATCTCAAGGCATTACTGTATATTCCTTTTATCCTGAAAAGCGTCTACCCTCCTATTAATTGTTACAATCATTTTATGTCAATCATTTAATGCTATGATCGGTCACTTAAAACAAATTACAGACAATTTTTAATAATGGAACTCAGGAACATCACAACCGAAAAAAAAAACTGGAGCAAAATAAATAATACTGAGTTTGGAAGGAAATAAAAGCAATTTCATATTGGCCCTTCCTCTGATGTGTGTGTGCAGCGTAATAAAGCAGCCATGCGAGAGCTCAGCGTGGGTCAGAAGGTCATCTGCAAGCACAAAAACGGACGCTACTACCAGTGTGAGGTCATACAGCTGACAAAAGAGACCTTTTATGAGGTCAACTTTGACGATGGCTCCTTCAGCGATAACCTTTTCCCAGAGGACATTGCGGTAAGAGTCAAGCCATGCATTTAACTAGATTGACTAATTAATAAGTTATGGCAAACCTGGAAGTATCAGAGAATATTTAGTTTTGTAGGCCTGGAAAAGTTGAATTTGAAACATCATGGTTATGGAATGAATAAAGTAATCTTGAAAGTTGTAATGAACCAACACTAGCGATCAGGTTTGGGTTGGTGCTGTCCTCAGTGTCACATGATCCTTTTGATGATTTGCTGCACAAGAAACAATTTCTGATTATTTATGAAAACAATTTCTGGTTATTTTAGATTTTTGTGCCTTTTAATATTGTGTAAACAACATATTTTAAGGAATGATGAATATAAAGTCAAAAGAACAGCATTTTTTTAATTGAAACAAATGTTTTGTAACTTTGTAAAGGTCTTTACTGTAACTTTTGGTCAATTTAATGCGTCCTTGCTTAAAAAAACACTTATCTTTAAACCATACTGTATGTTTTGACTGTTGTAAATGAATGTTTTGGTGCAGAACCGAGACTGTGCTCAGCTGGGTCCGCCGCCTCAGGGTGACGTGGTTCAGGTCCGATGGACGGACGGTCTCGTCTATGGAGCCAAATTCGTGGCAGCTCACGTCATTCAGATGTACCAGGTAAGCGTCTCAGAGAAGAGTTCAAGCAGAGCTTCCTGTGTCTGTGTTTGGCCATCCAATAATCACTGCTTCACTTCAGGTGGAGTTTGAGGACGGATCGCAGCTGACGACGAAGAGAGACGACGTCTACACCCTGGATGAAGAGCTGCCCAAGAGGGTCAAATCTCGTCTGGTGAGCGCCGGATATTAACCATTATTAGAGTAAATAGTGAAGCTTGTATAATTCAGAATCTTCTGCAAATAGAATTAGGGTTCTGGAACTACAGTAGAACCCCGACTTACGAAATTAATCTGTTCCGAGGTTGGCTTCGTAAGTGGATCTTTTCGTATGTCGGTCAGGCTTTTACATGTTAATTGCCTAATCCGTTCCAAACCCTACAAAAATACCATATTCAGCATGGGATGAAGCACATCCCAGCTTCATACTTCTCAATTATCTCCCTTTTCATCAACGTAGAGAGCATCCTCTTCTTCCCTTTCACTTCAGCAACAATCTTCACATCCATGGGTAGTGATTAGAATAAAGTTTGTTAACTGGGCACAAAATAAGGGCGATGCAGCACGATGAAAACAAAACTTGTATGCAAAAGCACGGAAGAACTTTAGCGTTAGAAATGGGAGAAAACAGACGAAATGGGAGAAGAAAACCGCTATGCAGAGGCTGGTGGGAGCGATGCTGACCAATAGAAGAGCAGGATTGTAAAAAGTGTTCCCCTTCTTACATGGACTATTCCAGCCATCCCTGTCATTCAGTGCGAAATGGACTATTCCAAAAATTTCCCTCGGAGTTTCAGGAAGTGACTGAGAAGAGAACTGTTGGATGATTAAGGTAAAAGAGATCGGCTGAAGATTGTATATAGTTTATTGAGTGAAATACAGGGAATTATTGCCAATCGTTGAGGTTTTATCGATCTATGCACCTTTAATAAACACCAGTTTTGGATCATTCCCTGAGTGAGACATCATTGTTCTGACCGGACAAACTGTAGTCTTCATTCAACCCGAACCAAAATCAGCGCTAATTTCAAAACAAAACTTGGAAATTTCGTTTTTCTCATCTCAATCATTTTGTCGTTACTCGGGCGGAAAAAAAAAGCCCCGAAATCTTTTATCGTACGTCAAACTTTTTGTACGTAGAGCGTTTCGTAAGTCTGGTTTCTACTGTATAGACTAATTTTCACCTACCAGGTTGTTAATGCTTTTGTTGAAGCCGTCAGTCTAAATTATTTTTGCTTTTTTTTTTAAATAAATGTCTTTAACAGTTGAATTTGTGGTGAAAAACTACATTTTACCCCAAGATGCTGTACAGTAAATTCCACCAATCAGAGAATCATGCAAATCATGGCAAGGGAACGCACATTCCAGTGAAGTCTTACATGATGTTTGTATTTTTTAATAGTTTATAATAGTTGACTTGAGGGAGTGAATGAAGGCAAGTGAGGGAGTTTTTGCAGTTTAACAGTCCATTGAAACTTAAACTGGCAGCAAATCCCTGTCATGGAAACTATGAGTAAACCTTAAATAACGATAAATTAAAAATGTATACCTGCAGGCGCCGTCTTCTGGTCAGATTTGGGAATTTTTTCGGCCTGTGGCTCTCAGTGCATTATGGGTATTTTCTAGCCATTGAACGTACATCAGTTGTACACTCATTGCAGTGCATTGTGGGATTGAATAACATCCACTATGGGTTTGGACGCAACTACGAATAGCTGTACCTTCAAACAGTGGCGTGTTTTAAGGGTATTGGAGGTGATTTTGGACACAGTTTTTCAAATACTTGGCTGGTTAGTTTGGTTCATGGCTTTTAACTCTTTAATGAAGACTTTTTTGGGGGGGGGGAAACAAACTGAAAAGTGAGTTTTGTGTGTGTGTTTCAGTCTACGGCATCAGACATGCGTTTCGACGGGATGTTTGGAGAGAAGAAGGTTCAGGAGAGCAAGAGACAGCGAGTGATCAACTCCAGGTACAGAGGCGACTACATCGAGCCCGTCATCTACCGAGCCATCATGGAGTAGCGCGCGCCGACACGGCCTTCGTCACCTGACGCCACCAGCGGACTCTAGCAGTGTCAGTCGCGTTCGGCGACAGACACCCGGATGGGTTCAACCTCGAGTCGAGGCAGGGCGTTTCACAGTGTCTTTCTCAGAAAATGCAGCTTCGACGCCCTTTTAACCTCAGCGCTGTGAAACCGTGCCACACATCAGCTTGAACAATCCCGTTCATCACGTCACGCTAAATTGCATTCGTTTGATACAGAATATTTGTAATCTCCATTTCATAAAAATATCAAATTGCGTTAATTTATTTGACATAATTCAGGGTGCTGTTTCTACCCAACGGAGGTGCCATTGCATTTTACGGATGCGGATCTCCTTTTTTAAATCGACACTGTCATAAATTGTGCAGATCCTGAATATTGTACATTATTTGGAACATAATGAATTCAGCGTCTTTAAAAGTCATTTTGTACAAGCCTATTTATTACCTGGTGCTTTACGAAAGTAACTTTTGCAATATATATATACACTCGTGTGAGTTCCAGTTCTGTTTTTGGATAGATGCGAAGCTCATTGCGAAATGCCAAGGATCTCACTTTCGCAGCTGTTCAGAGCCCTGCCTTGCACTCTGGTTCAGCACACATTCATTTAATGTAGCTTTACTGCTGTCAACATTTGAGCAAAAGCCCCACGGTTTTAATAAGCTATTTTTGCACTTCTCAGCTGTACTTTTATGAATTGTCATCTTTGTCCTCGCAGTAGCCAAGCTCTAGAGAAAGAAATGCACTTATAAAAAGCTGAGGAGGCCTGCGTTTTAGGAGCGACAGCATTTGGAGAAAGTAAGGTTGTTGCAGTTGTTCGGTAGATCGGGCTAATCTTCACTCTTAAAACAAACAAAAAAAATTATAAAAGATTTTTCTATCAAGAAGCCTATTTTATTGCTGTTTTATGATACATGTTTAATGTTCATATACTGTGAGATAGAGTTGTATGTAGTTAATTTAAGAAATCTTTCTTCTGCCTCTTGTTTTGCTCTCAAACATGAGCCTCGTTCTCGCTGCACTTCTGAATGCAGAGGCTCTACGACTTCCATACATGTATTTTGTAAAATTCATTCATGTGCATCAGTAAAAGATGTGAGCTGACATCGTTCTTAAACTCAAGAGTCTTTGTTTTGTTTTTTACTTGACTTTTTTTAACACCGTTGCAGGCATTCTGTATTTGACAAACCTGAATTTCTCTGTTCTGACACTGAAATAACATCATTTTTGTTTAGTTTTTTGGGTCAAAACTTGTTTGATCTTTTTATGTTTTATGTTAGCATAGATGTTGCTACCATGTAGTTTTATATTAATATCAGAGTTTTCCAGAACTATTTGAACTGCTGATTCCAATTCATTTTTAGAAGAAAAACTCCCCATTCATCACCTTTTTTGCCAGTCTGGAGTTTGCAGGTATGACACAGTTATGTAAACTGTAAATAACATTTATTGCATTTTATTTCACTGCTAATAAATCAAGAATATGGAATAGGTGAAAATCTTATTTTGCATTCAAATGTGAATTTAAACAATTTCATGTACAGTGATCCCTCGTTTATCGCGGTTAATGTGGACCGGAGCCCCCCCCCCCCCCCCCCCCCCCCGCGTGCGATAGGTGAAAATCCGCGAAGTAGGATCAGCCAATCAGCTCACGGGAGACATCCACTCGTGCTCTCATCGGTCGATCTCGCGCTGGGAACCAATCACGTGTCTTGTCTGAGTGCCGTGGGCGTGTACAAAGCCTCTGAGAGAGTTTCTCTCTTTGTCTGGCATCCTGGGAAACCGTTTCCAATGTTGCCAAATTAACGACTTTGTCGCTATATTTAGCGACTTCTCAGACCACTCTAGCGACAAATAAAAAAAAAAGCGACTAGCGATAAATCTAACGACTTTATCTGGAGTTATTGGCGACTTCGGTGAGAGGACGATCGCTCCGCACCCACCCCCCCGGTTGACAGGATGATCGCTTCGAAAAAAACTATCAAACGTTGCCCGGTCCGCAACGATAAAAAGGTTGGGGACCACTGTGCTAATTTAGGCATGACGTCACCTAGCAACATTTAGCAACTTTCCTTTGAAAATAGTTGGCAACACTGACCGTTTCTCTTGCGCATCACGATAAAACAATGCTGCTTTCTGCAATACAGCTGCCGATATGGCGGTATTTCCGAACTTTTATTTTTCCATGAATATTTTTTTTTTAATCTGCGCTGCACTGAAACTTGAACCGCGAAGTGGCGAGGGATTACTGTATTTGTAATAAGGTGATAATCCTATTAAAGGGATACTGTAGCACAGAACTATACAGTATTATTCAAAATAATAGCAGTACAATGTGACTAAGCAGAATAATCCAGGTTTTTATATATATTTTTTATTTTTGTGGAAAACAGGTTGCCAGCCAGTAGATGCAGTAGATTCTCAGAAAACAAACCAGACCCAGCATTCATGATCTGCACGCTCTTAAAGCTCTGCAATATGGTAATTAGTTGAAAGGGGTGTGCTCTAAAAAACAGCAGTGTCTGCCGTTGACTGTCAACTCTTTTGTACAAATGTTTTGTTTCTAGGATTTCGCAATTCTGTGAATCACTAAACTAATATTTAGTTTTTTTTAAACTGCTTCACATCTGTGTGGCATGGAGTCAACCAGCTGTTATTCCACTCCACAATTCATTTACATTTCTTGGTTTTGCTTCAGAAACAGCATTTTTGACGTCACCCCACAGGTTCTCGATTGGATTAAGGTCCGGGGATTGGGCTGGCTGCTCCATAGCATTAATTGTTGCTTTGGAACCAAGACTTGGGATCATTGTCTTGATGAAACAACCATTTCAAGGGCATGTCCTCTTCAGCATAAGGAAACATGACCTCTTCAAGTATTTTGACACATGCAAACAGATCCATGAACCCTGGTATGCGATAAATAGGTCCAACTCCTATCGTGACTCCTATCGTCTGTGGCCCTTGGATTTACTCTCATCAGTCCATAAAATGTTCCTCCCTTTCTCTTTAGGCCAGTTGAGGTGCTCTTGGCAAATTGTAACCTCTTTCGCACATGCCTTTTTTAGCAGAGGGACTTTGCGGGGATTCTTGAAAATAGATGAGCTTCTCACAGACGTCTTACAGGAACTCCAGACTGTCTTTGCTCATCCTGGAGGTGATAATTTCCATTACCATTCTGGTTATTCTTCCATCCATTTTGATGGTTGTCTTCCATTTTCTTCCACGTCTCTCTGGTTTTGCTCTCCATTTAAAGGCATTGGAGATCATGGATTGGAGATCAGCCTTAAGAGCATGCAGATCATGAATGCTGGGTCTGGTTTGTTTTCTGAGAATCTACTGCATCTACTGGTAACCTGTTTTCTACGTAGAAATAAATATATACAAAAAACCCTGGATTATTCTGCTTAGCTATATTGTACTGCTGTTATTTTGAACAATACTGTGTGTGTATGTATGTATATATATTAGTATCAGTAGTCAGATGTAACATTAGTATATATTGAAAATATGCCATCATGATTAATGCGTAATGTGGAAACTGTTGTGAAACTACAACGGTTTCAAAGGGAAGCCTGCCAATTCTGTCTCGAGATAAATGTCCTTATTTAAGGCCTGTTCATCAGACAAAAGATCTATTCATTTATTCAAGTTTTGTTGTGGTGCAGAAAAGCAAAATGTTTCCTTCCAGTCTGCTATAGAAAACAAAGCAAAGGATCTCTCGTTAATTAAACAGGCCAATGTATTTCTTGTGGCTGAAACTAACATGTCAGTGTGGAAGAAATGTTTCCTGAGGTATTTGCATTACAGAAGCCCACAAACTCAACCTATGACAGCACAAATGAAACATGTGCAGCATTATTACATAATATGCGAGGACAGGACTTCACTGTTACAGCGACAAAAATAACCTTTGTTATGCATGTAAGATTAGGTATGGGGAAACAGTTTTAATTCTGCTTTGACTGCATTTGCAATTATTTTACTTTAGTTTGATTTATTTAATTGAAAAAAAATGCAAATGCAATTTAGAAAATGCATTTTTTATAAATTGACTGTAACAGTAATACACCCAAACTTGTGTTGTTTAATTTAGTTTTCTTTGCATGACAACAGACGAAACCTGTTATTATGAAGTGAAGTGTACATTTGCATGTAGCTTCAAAGCCATCTGTGGTGAGAAAGACTAAATTATCTCAAGTTGATCTGTACTGACAACATAAAGAACTTTCCCCCTGAAATGTAATAAGATATACAAAGCATGTAGAGATAAAGATATAAGAGTAGATTAATTTTGGTTTATTTTTAGACATGGAAATCAGAAAACTGAAGAGATTGATTTACTGGCTGTCGCAATCATGTGCACACGGACACAGATTACAACCACAATGATGCAGCAGAAGTCTTCAATCTCCGGCTCCTGAGAGTTCAGCTCCATCCCTCATCAAACACACCTGATCAAACCTTCAGGACTGCATGAAAATCACAAGCTGAATCAGGTTGGATCTCAAATTTTGAGGGCAGTGTGCCTCTAGGAGCAGAGTTGAAGATTAAAGTGATAAACATAGACTTTTATCACTTCCTGTATCTGGTAAATGAGACGGTGTATTGCAACTTCCGGTCCCATTGCAACACAACCACAACTGATCCAAACAAAGGCGTCATTGCCTCCGTTTGCACGATTTCCCATCACAACAAGTGTTGGGGGAAAGCATGAGTGAGACTGACACGGCAGGATAAAGGTCGTCTTTTAAAAAATAATGCATGGGAGAACATTTGAACATTAAGCCGGTGCATTTCGAAACTGAGGATGTTTACATCTCAAATCTTCAACCAGCTGAAAGGTCCCTTTCTAAATGTGCAGTGTGAATAATCAATGCGTTTATTTCCCAGCTAACCTGCAGCAGTTCCGTGCTCATCTACTCATTAACTACGCATGAACAGTATTAAAATAGTTGAATGAAAGCATTGACAGTGCAACTACTTTGAATAATAATTAGGCATGTAAGACTGGAGGATGCGGAGTCGGTAAACTCAGGACGTTTCAGGAAATTAACATTTGAACTCTCTCATCCTCAGGCTTTGAGTCGTCGAGACTTGGTTACATCCTGAAGCCACCAAAAGCCTGATAAGTACCCCCCTTAATACTCATAGGTATTTGGTACAACCCAGCTTGATCGTGGCATGGTGGCAGTGCACCCAATCCGCTGTCGTCTTCGGGAGACTTGAAATTGATTCCCCCAGCCAATAGTCATTTGCATTACTCTGTGTTGTTCTGGGCTCAGACCAGGAGGCTCTGCACGGGTAGTTTTTGGCATGCCACTTGCACCTCTCTGCCACTAACATGCCTCAGTTCGGTGTCTCTCCCTCACTTCCCACTTCCAGGTGGCTTTTATCCAAGATACTTTTTATCCTAATTGTCTCTCCACTCCAATTACTGCAACAAGACACAGGTGTTTGTCATTTTGCATTTGACCTACTCGTCTCCTGTCTCTCATTCCCGCTGCACACCTCTCTGAACCTCCTCGCTGCGCACACGTGCATGGCTACAGTCATAAATCGATGCCAGAACAACCTGCTATTCAAATTCAAAGTGTTTAAACTTTCTGATTGATAGTGGGGTGGTTGGCAAACTAGAGCCCTGGTTTCTCAACACATCATTAATACCAAAAACGTTATCAAAGCTTTACAATTGGACCACACCCTGGACTGTGATTCAGCAAGCAAATCACATGCATGCTCAAACTGCAGCAAGGAATGCACATCTTCATTCTTCTATGGCTAAGCATATTCCAAGTCACTTCTTAGCAATCTTAGATCAGCATAGGTTGTGTGCATTGGAAGATTCCTCAACAAACACAAGGTTTACAAATGTATATACCTTCATAATTGTGATTTAATTGTTGTTACATGGTTTATTAATGCATGCCATTTATTTAAATATGCAAGTCATACTGACATTCTGCTACATTTCCTTTGAGTAATGCAAGTAGGTTTTCTACATCATGTTTTTTTCTAAGGTCAGAAATGCATCTTTTACTCTATTTCTGAGCATTCGATGTTTGAATTGATTATGTGATTGGCATGATACATTTACCCGACTAATAATATGTTATTACATTTGATTTTATTCTGACTTACTCTTAAATTATTAACTGTAGTAGATTAAATGGCATCCATTGTTAGATCTGCGTTCAGGGTTCATAGAAACTGCAAACGGCTTATTCAGAGACACTGTTTCGGATTTATGGAGATTACAAAAATGTGTACAGTACACCAAGCAAAAGTGAATTTTGCGTAATAGGTTTCACGGTTGTGTGGTGTGGATGAAGGCATGGAGGCACAAGAATAAACTAAAAATAATCTTTTAATCAATAACTCAAAAGAAGAGCCATAAATAGCATCAACCTAATGCGGAAACGGTGAAAATGCGTCTAATGGACGCACACACTGATGACGAACGACCAAGGCTGAAGGAAATACAGGGTAGATATACACAGGGGATTATTACACAATGAGACACAGCTGGACAAGGTAACAATGATGCTGACAAGTGCATGGAAAAACATTGGGAGAGCACAGTGGAAACCTGGAAGTAAAAAAAGACACAATAGGCACATAACAATAGGTCCCTGTTAATTTCAGTGTCAGGTAGAATATTTGTAGTCTCAGTCATCAGTTTGGATCAACCCTTGTGATGTGTGAGATCCCGGGAAAATGACCAAGTGTAGTACAAACCATTCTCAGATTTATTCAGGAAGGGTCATATTTACAGACACAGGTCAAACAACAACCTCCAGGAATGCTTGAGCATCCAATCATTTACATTTATGCATTTTTCAGACACTCTCATCCAAAGCGACTTGCATTGCATTCAAGAAACACATTGACATTCTAATCAGTTCTTGCTTTCCCTGGGAATCGAACCCATGACCTTGGCGTTGCAAGAGCCACTCTCTACTGTTTGAGCAACAGGAAAGCTGTAATCAAAATTATACTACTTAAGGATCAAATCATGTATTTGGCATTTCAAGAAATATAACAAGGAATAAAGGTAAATGTGTGCGCGTATCTTCAACTTCTGGCTGTGTGCGAGAGTGTCCGTGTGTCCTTGTTTTGTCCATGATGTGCAAAAAGTGAATCCCAAGAAATAAGAAGTTATTAACAGTCCCCTTTAAAGAATTTCTACTTTTTATGCCAAAACTATGAAATATTATTAAGTATATCATCATTTTAACCTTTCATCTCCTCAAATATGACTTAGTATGTGATCATTTTGACTTTTACCTCATAAATATGACTTCCCCTATTAATCTCAGAGATGTTTATTTTGATCTGGAAGGTGTATTTTCATTAGAGCGTTTGCTCGTCTGCAATACGTCTCTTAAGTAGACATTTAGAAAGTGTCTTTAAGATGTTTATGCTTTAGAGCGTATGCAAAACTGACATCTTAAAGACGTTTCTCAGATGTTTGTACACATCAGATGCTTTCCAGCTCTTAAACAGATGTCTTGGGTTACGTCATTGTTTTAAATCATTACCACAAAAATCTTTCCCTATTATATTGCAAAAATGACCAAAGAAATTAGCTTTGAGTGTGGTAATAGTGAAGTAGGCCTATCATGCACTTGTGTTGAAGCCAATGGCTGTTCAGACCCTCCTCTTCCTCTTCCTCCTCCTCCTTTTCTTCCTCTTCAACCTTTGTGGCATGAACCCAGTGTGTTTGTTTCCCTTCACTTTACTGCACTCAGCCTGGGAACGGAGAGATAAGAGACATGTGTTTGCCATTCCTCCAGAAGAGCCTGAGACAGCGCTGTGTTTATGGACATGTTTTCATTATCACTTGCTTTCTGTGAGGTATGAGTTAGCCAGCCTTTCTCACCACACACGCTAAGTGTTTTTATTGACATTTCGTCTCTTGTAACAGCCATTTCTTACGAGGACTGTGTGATTCACGTGTGTTTAGCGAGATTTGTTGGACTACCGACTGTAAATATCTGTTAGTTTGAGGTTAGCAGTAGCTGCTGCGCTAACTCCGTTATAGCTAGCGGTCCGTGCGGTTTCCAATGGTTACGAGGTTGGGTTACTGGGATTATCGTACCATGTTATTACTACATTACTGTTATGCGATGATTATCTCTGAAAAAACAAGCAAATTTGCATTGCAAACTTTTTTGGGGTTCTGTTGGGATGTATGTGTCATTATATATGCAAACTCCCACGCTTTAAGATTGATTTTAAATTGTGCTTATTTTACTGTGGATATGTAATATTGCTTTAGTAGTTTTTATGTTAGAGTCAGTGTTGGGAGTAACGGGTTACAAGTAACACGAGTTGTGTAATTGGATTACTTTTTCATGCAAGTAGTAAAGCAACGCATTACTTTTAGATATAATATCTTAGTTACTTTTTCAAATAAGGTAGTTTATTTTCCTATTGACTGACAGCTATACTGTCCTCATGGAGTGTGTCTGTGTGTGGTGGAGAGAGAGAGAGGGCGTGAGAATAAGTGTGTGAGATGGGGAGAGAGAGAGAGAGAGAGAGTGTGTGTGAGAGAGAGACCAAGAGAGAGTTTGTGTGTGTGTGTGAACATTGTTTATTGTAGATCTGGACTAAATTTAAGCATTTAATAATCTCAGAGAAACAGATTTTGTATTGCTTAAAATGAATAAAAATGCAGAATCAGAATTTTACACAAACCTCTAATAATTAAATGTTAAATAAACACATTTGTATGCATGTAGTCTCACTTCGCTCTGATCTTCAGTGATTCAGTTCAACCAGCAGCAGAAATGACTTTAGTTGTTTTGTAGTTTTTTGGTAAGCAAGTGTTGAACTTTCTCCTCCTGTGATCCAGAACGGCTGCGGCTGAAAGGTTTGTTTGCTCTTAACTGAACATGCGTGAATTTGCATTTCCGTCAGCATTATTTAAATTGTGGTGTGAAAGGGCTTTTACATTTGCATAAAAATATAAATCTTTTTTTATTTATTTTTTATGTTTATTATGAAACAAGCAAATAAACAAGCCCAGAAAATATAAAAACTAATGTAATGCATTACTTTTCTTAAAACGTAACTAATTAACACTTAGTTAGTTACTTGTTCAGGGAATAACTTAAAATTATAGTGCAGTACTTTTGCCAACACTGGTAAGAGAAGTTATAAAATGAACTGAAATGTGTGGTGGCAAAACTCAAACATCTGAAGAAGGTCTCTGAAGAAATTACTTAAATCTCGAGTTTAGGACCAAAAATAATACAATTTATAGACCTTATTCAGAGCAGTTATGAAAGCGAGACTGTGGGGGATAAACTTACCGTGTTTTCCATTGCATCCACTGTAAAAAAAAAAAAAAAAAAACTCCCTGATTGCATTTTATTTTCCACAGCTCATATTGTCTGGAGTTTTTTTTGTGTACTGAAACCCTCCTCTCAATTTAACAAGATGTAATTTAAGTCTCACAAAGATTGTGTCTGTGAAGTTTCAGCTCAAAATACCCCACAGATCATGTGTTATATCTTATACAACTTGCCCCGTTTTTGCGCGTGTCTCTTTAAATGCAAATGAGCCGCTGCTCCCCGCCCACTTTTCCAGAAGAGGGCAGAGCCTTTACAACGCGTGATAAACCAGGAGAAGCAGTATGATAAATAATGTAAATACATGTTTTTCAGCCTTATATGTGTGAACCGGAGTCAGACACTGATGAAAGAGAAGCAATAACTTTGAGAATGATAGTTGTTTTTCCTAAACTGTGTAAAAAAACAATCTGCTTACTGCATAGTTCATATTAAACATGCGGTATGAATTATTTAGACAGCAAGCGCTTTCAGGTTTCTAATGTAAATGACAATTTAACTCTTGCCACTGAGAATATAATCACAGACATTAGTGGAAACTT
Source organism: Rhodeus uyekii (assembly GCA_037043235.1). NCBI lineage: Eukaryota > Metazoa > Chordata > Actinopteri > Cypriniformes > Acheilognathidae > Rhodeus > Rhodeus uyekii. The sequence goes on along the minus strand of JAWRVZ010000127.1, from coordinate 551,596 downwards.
TAGCCGTGGAAATTGCTAACAAGCACCTTTAAAAGGCGATTGGACCTATTATGCAAAATTCACTTTTATTAGGCGTTTGAAAGACTAGCCGAATAGTCAATTAAAAGACTTTTTGTTATTTTTTGCACATTTAATGTTTTAGTTTATATTATTACGAGGCTATGTTTAAATTCCTGTTATGTTAGTTACATCTTGAAATTAATATATTATTATGAAAAGTGTGTGTCTACAGCAAAACTCAGGGTTTATTTAAATTAGGTATATTTATTAAATGAGCGCTCTTTCTACTGCCTAAAGAACACAAGTACATTTTAATCAGTTTGTAGTAATTCATTAGACGCTGAAAGACCTCACATTTGAACATACTAAAGCCAATTGGTGCCAAAAAGGCGTAATTGCTCTTACACCCTTTTGTCAGTGAGAAATGTTTTGTGGTTAAAGCCTGTGGATCGCATGAGTCAAAATGACACCGCCTGCAACTGTTGGGGGCAACCATCCTGTTATGCATTTGTTATGCATTTATCAGACGCTTTCATCCAAAACGACTTGCATTGCATTCAAGAAACACATTGACAGTTCTTGCTTTCCCTTGGAATCGAACCCTGACCTTGGTGTTGCAAGCGCCACTCTACTGTTAGAGACACGGTCCCGAGAACAGTCCTCATTCAAAGCAGTCACCTTTGATCTTGAACAAGTGCTTATGAGAGTCTATGAATTAGGCATCAATGGGGGGCGACCACTGATTGTGGCAGGAAGGTGAAGTGGGGGTTATCAGCACACGTGTTCAAGCGTCTGCTCTCTCTCTTTCAGACTCTGAGCGAGATGCTGTATTCTGACGCGTGCGGAGGCCAGAACAGAAAGGCTGGTTTTAGTATCGTGTGAGATCTTATCATGGAACGGATCATAAGCGTTATTCAGACGCCCGTCTGAGGGGTTTTCCAGAAAGCCAGGTTATATTACTGTCAAACATACACTGAACTCTTGCTTGATTAACCCAGACTTTGCTGACTCGAGGTATGTTATATCCCTATCTATCTATATCCATCCATCCCTCTATCTATATCCATCCATCCCTCTATAAACATCCATCCATCTATTTATCTCCATCCATCCATCCATCCAAAAATCCATCCCTCTATCTATAAACATCCATCCATCTATTTATCTACATCCATCCATCCAAACATCCCTTCATCCATCCCTCTATCTATCTATCTATCTATCTATCTATATCCATTCATCCATCACTCTATCTATATCCATCCATCCAATCATCTATCTATCTATCTGTATCCATCCATCCATCTATCTGTATCCATCCATCTCTCTCTATCTACATCCGTCCATACATCCATCTATCCATCTATCTATCTATCTATCTATCTATCTATCTATATCCATCTATCTATCTATATCCATCCATCCATCTATATCCATCCCTCTATCTATAAACATCCATCCATCTATTTATCTACATCCATCCATCCAAACATCCCTTCATCTATCCCTCTATCTATATCTATCTATCTATCTATCTATCTATCTATATCCATTCATCCATCACTCTATCTATATCCATCCATCCAATCATCCATCTATCTATCTATCTACCTATCTATATCCATCCATCCCTCTATCTATATCCATCCATCCCTCTATCTATATCCATCCATCCAAACATCATCCATCTATCTATATACATCCATTTATATCCATCCATCAAGGTCATCATCTCTTTGAACTGATCTCTCAGACTGAAGTTATTATGGCTACTTTAAATACCCTGAAAGTTGCCTCTGTTTTTGGAACCGAAGCTTGATTTTTCCGCTTGCTTACCCTTTAACATAGCTGGGTTTGTCACATAACCTGCTTTCTGGAACACCCTCAGTGGGATCACTGCTGTGGAACAGAAAGACTTCCTAACGCTGTGCTCAAATGACAGTCTCCCGCCGGCTTATGTGCGCTTCAACCTTCAACCTACTTCCTCAAATACAAATCCAACTGAAACGTTCTTTATGACACATTGTGTTTAGGTTGTCTTGTCCTCAATATTCATTCACCTATTTCATATCTCACTATTCTGGAGCCTACTTTCAGTTGGTAATATGGCAAAATATTTTGGCTGTCCTGTAGCTCAAACATTTGATTAAAAACAGTTTTATTTTGAAGAAAGCCTCTTTAGCACCAATCTTTCATTCCATTTCATATATAAAAAACATGGGCTCATCTGATGACAATATGAACAAATGCATTGCATTACTGAGTTTAAAATAAAATATAACATAAAAAGACCTTACATCAAACTACTTTGTGATTGTTACATTTTTAATATTTAAAAAAAATTATCGCAATAACCATTAACCGAGTGACACTGAAGTAATGAATTGTATAACTAATGGTTATTAACAACAATTTATCAGATGCTTTTATCCAAAGCGACTTGCATTGCATTTAAGGAACACATTGAATCAGTTCTGGCTTTCCCTGGGATCGAACCCATGACCTTGAGTGTTGTAAGCACCAATGCTCTACTGATTGAGCTACAGGAAATCTGTATAATCTATTTGAGGAAATCTGTATAATCCATCCATCCCTCTATCTATATCCATCCATCCAAAGATCATCCATCTATCTATATCCATCCATCCATCTATGTTTGAGTTTATTGTTCCATTGATTTGAATGCAAACGTCTAGAATGTCTATAATGGCTAACGTTGCTTGAGGGATTTTTCAGATTTTGATTACAAAGCCAAACCCGGACGCACAAGTGTTTGAACTGGTAACGAACAACAACACCGTAACCTGCTGACTCGTGTGAACTAACATTTATTTGATAAGGTCTGCTTATAATAGGATATAAGGTTTGAAGGTTTAATGTTCCTGCTCTGTCTATTGACTCAGTTTATTTGAATAAGTGTGTCAGTAATGGCTAGCATTGCTGAAGCTTAATGCAACAATCATAGTGCAAGGCAGTCATGTTGCATGTGTCCGAAACTGACTTAATTTTAAAGGTTTAACTTAGACTAGTCTGTTGTAAAATTTCCACTTAAACAGTGGTTAATTTATTTTTAAACACCATTTTAAAGTGTAAAAAAAAAAAAAATGAATTTAATTTTAAATAAATAAATTTATTAACTTATAAATTAATAATTTATAAGTTAACCTAATAATTAGTTTATTAATATTTATTAATAACGAATTTATTTAGCACGTCCCCAATTTATTTTTTAATATATTTTGAGTTAACTGTTTAATTGAGTAATTTTGTACAACAACCCTATTCATTTTTAGTTGTAGTTTTAGACTTAACCAAAATGTAATAGTTTTAGCTGATGATAATGATGTGGGATTTATTTCAGATACTGTTAAAAATGGAAAATGTGGCAACATCTGTATTAACTGGTTGTATTCAAGTCAAAAATATAATTTAGCATGACTGGCTATACGGACAACACGTTTAGATCAGGTGAGAACGACCCAAAAGCGTTGCGATCCACTGGTGAATGATTATTTCATTTTGTGATTATTAATGATTATTAGGAAAAATGTTTTGAGATACGAGCAATTTGAGTTTCGAGCTCATCCTGGAACGATTATGCTCGTATCTCAAGGTATTACTTTAATTGTATGTATGACAGATTTTGTACTTTACTGTAATTTCCTTTTTGGAGTGAGTTTGATCATATTTCTACCAGTTAAAAACCATCATGGTGAACAGTTCACATCTGAAACAATTATCACAATAATTATTTATTGGCTTTGATGCACATTCTTATCGTGCCGATAACAATAGCGTTACGCATGAACGTATATTTGCCGATACTGATGTGGTGGCCGATATTTTGGAAAATAGGAACCATTTACTGAATATACTTTTCAAAAAATATACTAAATATTTTGAATGAACTGTTTAATTGAGTAATTTTGTACCACAACCCTATGAAGTTTTAGGTGTCGTTTTAGACTTCAGTCTATCGCACCAGAATGTAATAGTTTTAGCTGATAATGTTGTGGGATTTCTTTCAGATACTGGTGAAAATGGGCTTTATTAACTGGTCAAAAATATTATTTAGCATGACTGGCTATACGGACAACACGGTTAGATCAGGAAAAAATGACCCAAAAGCGTTGTGATCACTGGTGAACGATTATTTCATTTCGTGATTATTAGGTGAAATGATTTGAGATACAAGCAATTTGAGTTAAAAGCTCATCCTGGGGTCTCATTTATAAAACTGTGCGTAGGATACCTACTAAAAGTTTGCGTATGCCTAAAAGTCAAAAATGGCATACGCCAAAAAATAAAACAAATGTAACCATTTGTGTCGCCAATTCCCTTTGTCTCCAGAATGTGCGAAAGCACAGCTCAAAGTTTGCTTCAAGGTCCGCACATTCTCCCATCTCCAAGTTTGTTTTTATAGATCACAACCTTTGCGTGGAAACTGGCGTACGTACGTTTCCAGCCCCTTTTTGTGCGTACGCACACTTTATAAATGAGACCCCTGGAATGGATTATGCTCGTATCTCAAGGCATTACTGTAATTGTATGTATGACAGATTTTGTACTTTACTGTGATTTCTATCATATTTCTACCAGTTCAGAACCATTATGCTGAACCGTTCGCATCTGAAACAATTATCACAATAATTATTTATTGGCTTTGATACACTTCGGCAAAATTTCCCTATCGTGCCGATAACAATAGCATTAAGCATGAACGTATATCTGCCGATACTGATGTGTTGGCCGATATTTTGGAAAATAGGAACCATTTACTGAATGTACTTTTCAAAAAATATACTAAATATTTTGAATGAACTGTTTAATTGAGTAATTTTATACCACAACCCTATGAAGTTTTAGGTGTTGTTTTATGTATTGCACCAAAATGTAATAGTTTTAGCTGATAATGTTGTGGGATTTCTTTCAGATACTGTTTAAAATGGGCTTTATTAACTGGTTTTATTTAAGCCAAAAATATTATTTAGCATGACTGGCTATACGGACAACCCGGTTAGATCAGGTAAAAATGACCCAAAAGTGTTGTGATCACTGGTGAACGTGTGTATTGCTTCAGGCCTGTCACTGCATGTCGTGGCGGTCTGGAAACGCCCACATTAATCTAACGTGACTCTGACCTGCCATGAACTCAATCGTTGCTGAATGGCACTCGTTTACTTTTGCCTTGTGAAAGTTTTGCAAATGCTTGTTTTCTTTCCAGGTGACCCGGACCAGATGAAGCCTCGTGTGAGATGATCAGGATGAAGTCCGCTCGGAGCTTCATGTTTTTAATTTGTCCCGTCATGGTACTGGTATTCCTCTACTACTCCTCTGGCAGATTGCACCTGCGGACCTCAGTGCAGAAATCTCGTGAGTAAACATGTTTTTTTCCTCCTTTTTTCCCCCCAGCAATCCTGTTTATCTGGTTAGCTGTTATATCTGTCTAGCAGTCCTTCAGAGAAAGCGTACATGCCTTTGGATTCATTAAAATGATTGTTGAGTAGTTACAGCATGCATCCTTTCTTTCATGAGTGGATCTCGATGCGATTCAGCAGCTCTAGTTAGTCGCATGGGTGAATCCCCTTATGTGTTTAGAGTAAATGTTTGACTGCATAGGGATCTCAAAATGCAGTGAAGTTTTGAAATGAGGAGGCAAAGTCCTGTTTTTCTTCTTTCATAAATCCAATGTAAATTCATGTTCCAGTTACACTTAACGCAGTCACATTTGAATGGTTAAACATTACATTAAAAGGAGAAAACCCAAAGGATAATCTCATCTGTTTTGTGTTTTGAAGCACTTTTACATCTATTTCAACATATGGCAGTGACAATTTAAACGACAGATTTGATGTTCAGCTTTTCTTTTTAAGTCTAAACTTTCTTTCCGACCATGAGTCTGTAAACTCTGGCCACAGACACAGATATGCATCTTTCATTTCCACAAGCTGATTGCTCACTAAAACCCCCTTGCGTTCATCATGCTTTCATTTCAAGTTTCATTTCTGGCGTGACATAACAAGGTGAATCCAAGTGGGTGATTGTTTACTTTTTAATCAGTCTTCCCATTGATGCCGTAATGTTGACGAAGTTCAATCATAAGCAATTCCATCATGGCCTGTTGGAGGCATTGCCTCCTCTCACAGGATTCTTCCCTCATTCATTCTCGATTACCGGCCATCAAACCCAGCGTTCGCTTTAGAGCGTCTGATAAAGGTCGATGGGCTCAGGGAGGCAAGAGAGACGCCGACTCCAAATGCAGAATTACTCATGACTTACCGTATTTTCCCGCGGATAACCCGTGGGTTATACCAGATTTTTACAAACCCCGCAGGGGGGGTGTGGGTAATACAGTGGAGTTTGGTTATGTCAATGGCCTCGGGGGTTGCAAAAAAGCATAGAGATAACCGTTTAGCGCAGTGGTCGCCAACCCGTCGATCGCGATCGATTGGTCGACCTTTATCACCATCCCGGAAGCTCCCGAAAATAGGAAAGTTTCAGTTGCCAAATTAGCGAGTCCTCCGCGCGCAATACTTTTTTTGTGTAAGTTCACATTTCGATTTTCAAATGTTGCTCGCGTGACGTCAATTATCATAACTGTTCAGGCTCGGTACACAGTGCTTGTGCGCGAAATTCACACAATAAAAAAACAAACACAAGTCAGAATTAGAACAGAAAAGCAGTCTCTCCCGCTGCACTCGTCCCTTTAAGAGTATTGTGTTGATGAGATGAGAAGAGCCCGCCCTCATGCAGCACAGCCAATCACGTCTTCTTGCATGATTGACAGGTCAGACAGCTTATCAGCGCCAGCTGTCAGAGTGACAGTACAAGCGCCAAGGATAACCCTCGCAAGAACGAAAAATGAACATGTATTGATCATGATGTGAGTTATTAAATGAGAATGTACATGCTCGAGTTTTTGGTGTCTTTTTACACAACAGTGTTGCCGCGATTTCTTTGATGAAGCGATTGACATTCATCTAAAAAAATGTACATATACACAGTACAGTGTATGTTTGCTAACAACAAAAGGCATATAAAAAAACACCACAATAAAAACCACCTTCGACTCTTGATACAAACCTTTAATTATATTCTCCAACAATGCAAACACAAAGATTGCTCACAAAATCACAAAAAACGAGCAGGATGCTACAGCGTGTTATCCCTCAGATGAGATCAGCGACAGGGAGTGAACCGTGAGCGGACCGCGATCCACGTGCAACGCAAACTCAGCGCATGCGCAGTGAACTAGGTGCGCTAATTAGTCACGAAATAACCATGTGAAGTGGCGAATTTGTCGCTTTTTTGTGCTCGAGATATTAGATTTCGGCAACATAACAGAATTGACATTACCCACAAGAAAATACTAAGACAAATAGGGAGTTTGGCGGTTCCACTTCAAAAACGTTGACATAATAGTATTGGCGAGTTAACCGTGACTCGAGATAAGTGAACTCCACTGTATAAGGCTCTCCTGTAGCTCAGTCAGTAGAGCGTTGGCATTAACAAAGCCAAGGTCATGGGTTCGAACCCAGGGAAAGCAAGAACTGATTCAATGTGTTCCTTGAATGCAATGTAAGTCGCTTTGGATAAAAGCGTCTGCCAAATGCATAAAAATGTAAAAATGTAAATGTAAAATGTAAATAAGGCTATATCAAAAAAAATTTTACACGTAAGAATATTTCAATATATTTGTTACGTCCCTAAGGACGTACGTTTTTTTTCTTTTCTTTTTTTTTTCTGTTTTTCTTTCTTGCGAGGGTTGTTGTGTCTGGTGCTTGTACTGTCACTCTGACAGCTGTTGCTGATTGGCTGTCTGACCTGTCAATCATGCAAGAAGACGTGATTGGCTGTGCTGCATGAGGGCGGGCTCTTCTCATCTCATCCGATGATCAACACCTGTAGAATCACTTCTTAAGGGACGAGCTGCTGCACAGCGGGAGACACTGCTCTTTCTTTTTCTTCTTATTCTGACTTGTGTTTGTTTTCTTATAGTGTGAATTTCGCGCACAAGCACTGTGTACCGAGCCTGAACAGTTATGATAATTGACGTCATGCGAGCAACATTCGAAATGTGAACTTGCACAAAAAATTCATAAACCAATGGGTGTGGGTTATGCCAACAATATTTTACACAAAACCCGCGGGCTATATGAGGGTGCGGATTATCTGCGTCTGCGGCTTATATTCAGGAAAATACGGTATACAGTTTGCAATATTGCATTTGGTATCATTTCCTTTATGATATAGATTATTGTCTTTATTTGTCTTTCTTGCCGCCTCAGAGTGAATGCAGACAGCGTTTTCATATCTCAGAATTGTGAAATGTCACAAACTTGTTTCTCTAGATTGATTTGGTTTCTATCACATGTGGATTTTCCCCATGCGTAATGCCTGAAATTAAGTCTTTCCAATCAAGTCAACTCTTCTCGCTGTGTACTGTTTTGTCTAATTTTCCCGTTTAGCATCAAATCACTGAAGTCATGATCCTAAACTGAAAAGACCCTGAAAAATAAAATGGCCAGAGGAGGGAGCTAAAGACCCCGTCATCACTGGAATCAGTCAAAAAAAGTAGCCAGAAAGCCAAGAAACGGTTAGTTTTGAATGTGCAAACTGATTATGACTTTCCTGATATTAGCAGCGCATGTGTTTGTTTAGAAAGATGTTTTGTGCTCCATAAAGGCACCTGGTAGATTTGCAGCTGGTAAAGGTTTGTAACTGTGGCAAACGGTTTCCCCCTCACCGCAGGTTTCATACATGCAACACTTCCTCAATCCATTGTCACGCTGTAAAAATAGACTGATGTCATTTCCAACTCAAATCTCAAGTGAGATGAATCATAATTCATTATTTGAAGGAGTCCTGTAATTATATTAATAGTCAACAACAAAGTTAAAAAAGCTAGTAAGAATTATTTTATGCTCACAAAATCTGTAATGTTGTGAGACATTTTTATGTTTCTGTGATTCAGCGTCATCACTCCAGTGTCACATGATCCTTCACATTCATTCTGATATGATGATCAACAAATATTTATGATTATTATCAGTGTTGAAAACAGCTTAATCTTTTTGTGAGATCCGCCATTTTATTTTTCAGGATTCTTTGATGAATAGAAAGTTCAAAAGAACCGCAGTTAAAAATTTAGACGTTTTGTGTAACGCTATGGAAGTCTGTCGTTTCATTCACACACACAGGGTTTGCTTTTTCTTTTGCACGTTCCTCATCCGATATGTGTGTTTTGCTGAGAATATTCTTGAATTCACATGGAAGAAACACTTGACTGCTCAATACATCAGAATTGAATTTGCCGTTTTATTCTGGATGTTTGGCACAACTTTCAAACTGTTAAATTAGATCAGAATTTAGCAACACTTTTCTTGAAGTCTGTCAATCACCGGCTCTCCAGAACACACTTATAATTATTACGGTTTTCCATATGTTAGAATAATAGTCAAAACTAATTTTTATTTAAGCTTCTTTGTTCTCTGACATTCTTGAGGTTTTTACACTTTAATGCTTGTTAAAGTCATAAATCATAGATGAAGTTTAAATCATGTCGCAGCTAATTTGATTCATTAGCTGGTTAGTCATATTGTGACTTTTTTTTTTTTTTTAAATGTATGAAATTGCAATTTCCCCCCCCAAACACTAAACATTTTTGTGCCATTTCGGTTTTTAAAATATTAAACACTGAATTATAGGTTGATGACCACAGGCACAAACAAACAAGATTATTTAACAAAATGTATTGGCACAAACGAGGCACAAATGAACACGATTATTTTGCGTGAATTTGGTGCACGATGATGTCATCGTGTTTGGGGCTGATGATGTCATCGTCTATAATAGAATGTTTTATATTTACTAAACCGAAACGGCACAAACGAAACTTTTAGTTGCCCTAACAAAACTTTTAGTGGCACAAACCAAACTTTTAGTTGCCCTAATGCAGTGCTTCTCAATTATTTTCTGTCACGCCCCCTCTAGGAAGAGGTAAACATTTCGCGCGCCCCCCCTCCCTCATTTTTTAACTTTCGCCTTACTGTTTCCATTGGCAACGCGTCATGCTTGTCACGTGACATACCGCAGTCACAAAAGGCGCTGATAGAGCACATTTATTTACAGCTATTTACAGCTTTCCTGTAGCTCAGTCAGTAGAGCATTGGTGTTTACAACGCCAAGGTCATGGGTTCGAACCCAGGGAAAGCAAGAACTGATTCAGTGTTTTCCTTGAATGCAATGTAAGTCGCTTTGGATAAAAGCATCTGCCAAATGCATAAATTTAGTTTCTTTTTTATTCAAAATAGTCACCAACTTGTTGGATCAACTTGTTGAAACCTAAAATAAACCTTATGTGGTTGAAAACACTGAATTGTTGTGATAAATGACAAGCTCTAAACGCGCGTCTTTTTTTGGATCAGTGCCACATATCGCGTGAAACCACGTGTGAATTGAGCGGTTGATCACGTGACACATGAACACCGGTGTGATCGTACACGTCAAAGGATGAGGGGATGGTTATCTGAACTTCATATGTTGCTCTTGTTCAGTGCAAGAAAACTACTCCCTGGCAAATAAGAGCATGTACCCCAGACTCACGCGCGCCTCCCCCCTGGCCCCACTATTTGAGAACCACTGCCCTAATGAAACTTTTAGTTGCCCTAATGAAACTTTTAGTTGCACAAACGAAACTTTTAGTTGCCCCAACGAAACTTTTAGTTGCATAAATGAAGAGATGTAGAGCATGTGTGTGGCTGACCGACAGATTTATCTATCATTATTCTTTTAATATGTAAAAAAAGCCTAAGCAGCAGATGTTTGCGTTGGCTGGGGGTCTGACTTCACGCTCGTTGCAATTTCATCGTTTTTCAGGAACTGGAAACGCTGAATGTGTGGTAACCGTTCTTTGTTTGCTGACCTGACTGCATTAAAAATGAATGAATTGTTTATATGAGTCTGTACTGTATTGCACCCTTTGTGTGGTTTAGTTGCATTATGCATTGTGAGTGTTGTATTTGTTGTTTGAACCGCTAACCCCATGTGTGAGATCCTCGTGGCCCGGATCTGCCGTCATCATCATCACTCCAGTCCGGGTGCTGCTGTTTAATACTGTTTACAGAGACACTAAAAGCATCTGATGGCACTCAAACAGAGGAATGACATGCCTTCTGTATGCTGAACTCACACTCTTGTGTTTCAGAGGCTGGTTGGGATAGTTTACACTCCGTGGGACGTATAGTAGTTTCAGGTAGAGGTTCACCCTATATCATACACTACATTAATGTTGGGAGATTCACTTCGGATAACTGCATTGCGAGGAAGACCGGGGTTGGTTGTCACAAGGTCTTTGTGTATAAACTTTATAAATGCATGTGTGTGTGTGTATAAATATTCTACATATTTTCTATTCTATTAATTTTGATTGAACATAAATTTAATCTGGATGTATATCAGGTGCAGTACATGGAAAATTTTATCAAGGAAAAAAACAATCAACTAATGTTGTATTAAGTTAAATTAACACTTAAATTACCAACGATCACACCAGGAAGGTTTTATAATAATAAGTTATAATACTAACTGTATAGTTGCATAATTACGTTTCAACTCCAGTTTGTTTTTTGAAGTGTAAAAATGTGACAGATTTATTCGTTACATTGAAGAACAGTAAAAAATTATAGTTAATATGTAATGTGGTGCATATATAAAATGGATAGAATTGGAAATCTGGGACTTGTATTGGAAATTATAATTGGAAATCTGATATAAAATTATAATTAGAAATCTGATATAAATCTGGGACTTTGTTTCATATTGTCAGTTTCATACAGTTTCATAAACTGTTTATTGTGATTGACTGGATGGATAGAATTACCTTTTCATTCATTAACAGAATAAATTAAGAATTGATTCTGAAAAATTACAATTCATTCGATGGAAAATCGAGAAATCTAATTTTTATAATAAAATACTCAGCCCTAATATTTTTACACATACACACATATTATATACATTTAAGCATTAGTAATTTGGGTATAGAACTTTTTTTTTTTTATGTTTTTGAAGAAGAGTCGTATTTTTGTTTGAATAATGTATTTTACTTTTTTTAACCATTTTTTTGTATCAATAAACATTTCTGATTATTATTAATGTTGAAAACAGTTGTGTTTGTTCATATTTTTTCATAATATTTTTTTTCAGGATTCTGGGGTGAATAGAAAGTTGTGCAAAGAATTTATTTGGAATTGAAATCGATTAAATGTCTTTAATTTAATGTATCCTTGAAAAAATCTCACTGACCCCAAACTTTCCAACAATGATGTCAAAACCATTTTCTCTTGCAGCCTAGTTCAAAACTTAATAAACCATTGAATCTCCCAACATTATGAAGCTTCTCCATTGCGTTTCTAGTTCTTGAGGAAAATCCCTCTGCAAGTTCTCCCGTGCTTCTGTCTGACTTCCTGATTAAAGTTAATGACGATTTATATTGTTTTCTGCTTTGCAGATTTTTTATGCCAGATCAAGCATTGGTGAAAAATCCTTTTTGAGATTCAGTTTATGATCGGCACTAAACCATAATCTACTATAAATACCAATAGAACGATGTTTCCTGTATTAAAATCTAATAAAGATTACAGTAATGATACTAATAGTGTTGCAATAGGAATAATGTACTGATAATGGTTAAATCATTAACAAAGGGATGTTTCCAGTAAGATGCAACTTAAGCTCTAGCAACAATATCTGTGACCTGCAAATGCTTTCTTACTGTTTGACAACAAATGCGATCACATTAATACAAGTATAAAGGTTTAAATGCACGCCTATTGCATTTAGATGCGTGAACGTGTCACAGATGCTGTCAGTAGAGCTTAAGCTGCGTTTTTCAGCTGACCGAAGCACTGTGATCTTTGTAAGACACGGGGATTTATGCTGTGAACTAACGCTGGCTGCTTCCGCAAACACTAATGCAGCGGCATCCTGTGCTTTTACCTGCTCCAGAAACACAGAGCTCTCCTGTGCTCTCTCTGTCTGTCTTTCTGAGGCTATTTTATCAAAGCACATGTCTTTTTCTGGGTTCTCTTCTTATCTTCTGAAAGAAACAATTTCCTTCTATCAATCCCGGGTTCTTCAGGGCTTATAAAACACTCACTTGCATCATTGAGCGATGCAATTTAATGTTGCTTGATGCAATATGTTTGTTGACCCTGTGCTTGACGGCAGTCAGTTGTCTATAAATATGACTTTCTTTAATCTTCACTTTTTATTAGCTTACACAAGCTCATAAAGAGGTTTATTCGTTCTGATTATGTGTCGTTCTTCTCATTCTGTCGTTAAACAGTGTAATAAAGCTAAACTATGTCATTATTGACTGTAGTTTTACACCCCTCACATTACATTTTTCTTGCTCTCTTTATTCTCACACAGTAAATCCATTTCTTTTCATGTCAATCAAAAAGCAAAAGTCATGTTGTCTTACTGTTCTGACTCTTTTTACAAGATTTAAGACTTAATATAAGAATGTGTTTGTGATGTTTCAGCTCAAAATACTTTCTGGCGAAGCAAAAACGCGCTGTTTTCGTGTGTATATCTTTAAAAGCAAACGAGTTGCTCTTTTCCATCTCGTGCATCTGATACTCTGCCAACAACAGCACAGGAGAAACAGTTTGAGGTTGTTTTGGCAATCAACTGTCCTGCTTTTCCTTTATTTTCAATTTAAGTATTCACATTCACAGTGGAAAACGCAAGTTGTCGAGCCGTGTTTTTAAAAGTTAATCTTTTTAACCTGAGCGCTGCGTTTTTAATGCTATGCACCCTTTTCCCGGAAACAGAAATTATTAGTTCACCTCCTGATTCTTTGGGTTTGAGTCGTTTGTTGTTTTGTAATAGAAATCTGATATAAATCTGGGACTTTGTTTCATATTGAAAGCAGCAAAACACTGTTTATTGTGATTGACTGGATGGAATAATAATCAAACTAGAACGATTGGTTCACAAGTTTAATGCTAGACTTGGATTCCGAGTCAGAAATATATGCAATTTATAAATCGTAAGAAATCCGAGACCAGAAACGCATCACATAACTGTGCAACTAACTGTGTGCTTGCTTATAAGAAGGGTTGGGAATTATTAACTAATGTCTGTATCCGAGCGACCGACTATCATTTCTGTTTGTCGTAGAGAGCCTTTTGGATGTTGCGTGCGTGATCGACAATAAACTGTTCCTGAGTCTTATTAAAGATTCGTTAGGAAATAAATCTTGAATATTTTTTTTTTTTTTTTATTTATTTTTTTTATTACACAAAGTTGCCTCCATATTTATGTTGAAATTTGCATAATAGGTCCCCTTTAATTTGTGCCCTTTCAGAAACTCACTTCATGCAAGTATGCAAATGCTTGACTAATCTATTGCAAGTATACAATCCTGGAGTAGTTACTGAATTCATAGTTTTCTCAGACGTCCATGGCCAAATCAAGGCCTTCCTTCATTTATATCCCATTTGTAATTTTTTGCTGTGTTTGTACAAAGTATGTAATGTCTAATTTAGTAAGATATTAAAATACCAAATTCTATGAATAATCACCTTGACAAACCAGCTATCAAAAATTGCAGAGCAATAGTTTTAAAAGAATCTACATAAGCGAGAGCGCTCTGTGCGCTTGCATCAGTTGTACTCTATAGTGTTTGCATATCCGTTTTTGCATGGAGTTGTTTCACATTTTAGTTTCTAGCAATTCAGAGTAAATATAGATAGCCATTGAGATCCAAATTAAATCATGCAAATTGGTGCTTATGTTGATCTATAAAGAGTAAGTAGCCTCTCGTATTTCCTGTTTAACTACAAGAATTATCTCTCCCTTTCCTTGACAACAGATTCTGCCGAAATATTTCTATCTCTTCCTGTTGGCACATTAACACACTGCATATCTCTCTCTCTCTCTCCCCGCTCCCTTCTCTTGCAGGTTCATAAGCGGTTGTTGAATTATTGTATTTCTCTCTCTTTAGAATACGACAAGCAGGGATTCCTTACCAAGCTTGACAGAAAACTGTAAGTAACGCATTGAGTGTGTGAGTTCTACATGAGCGGAAGGTCCTGTGCCAAAACCTAGTGAGTTTTCCACACAGACAGCATTTTAACGCACACTCTTAACGAGAAAGATTGGTAGGGAAATTATGCTGCCTTTTAATAGCAATCCAAAAGGACTCCAAAAACTCCATTGGTTTTACATGCTGTTTGTAAATTATTAAATACCAAAAAATTATGGAAAAAAGGTTCCGTCTAAATAGACAACATTTGTATGAAATTAAATGTTATGACACTTCTTTTTATCACAGGCAGTTTAAATGTTTTCATTTTTCAACGAATTGGATTAGAAACATAATTATATTACTAGATGAGTAAAGTATAGTAAAGTATCATCAATGAACTTTAAAGTTGTCTTGAGAAAGCCGGGCCAGAAAGTTTGAAGTAGTTTTAATAGCTTTTAGTTAGGGTTAGCTTGAATTAACGTGAAAAAGCATGACGTTAGCAAGATTTAGGATAAATTAGCATGTCGTTAGCAAGATTTAACATTATTAAGCATGTCACTTGTTAAATCTTGCTAGTCGCTAACAAGATTTAATGTGAATTAGCATGTCACTAGCGAGATTTAGTAATGACTAACAAGTCGATAGTGAGATTTAGCGTTAATTAGCAAGTCGGTAGCAAGATTTAACATGCATTAGCAAGTCGCTAACGAGATTTAACGTGAATTAGCAAGTCGCTAACGAGTTTTACCGTGAATCAGCATGTCGCTAGCGAGATTTAATGTTGACTAGCATGTCGTTAGTGAGATTTAACGTTAATTAGCAAGTCGTTAACTAGATTTAGCATGAATTAGCATGTAGCTAGCAAGATTTTTCATTATTTAACAAGTCGTTAGCAAGATTTAACGTGAATTAGCATGTTGGTAGTCAGATTTAGTCTGATTTAGCATGTCGCTAGCGAGATTTAACGTGAATTAGATTTAACATTGACTAGTGATAGAAACATAGTGGATGAAGCTGAAATACACTATTAGAGTCAATGTAACAAAAGTGTTCACCCCCTCATTGAAAACATAAGAATTTTTTTATCTTTAAACGTTATTTTTCGGAATATTATAAGTCGAATCAGTTAGAAAAGATATAGCAACCCGAGTCAGAATATGTCTGAGGTGTGGGACGAGTTTGGTGTTTGTAGCTTGAAAGCCCTCGGAGGAGATGGTGTTTACATTTTTGCTAAGAATAATAATAATAATCTTAAACAGTAGATCGATAAGTTGGCTCTCTCAAGCCAACTTAATTAAAAAAGTGGATATAAAACTGCCTTGTGTGCAATTTCAACTCTGTTTATATTTGAATGTTGATCATTATTAAATCAACTTTAATATTGGTAAAAAAAAAAAAAATGTAATCACTAATTACCATATGATACGCATACATGTTCGTACGACACACAGATTTTCATGCTTCATCTCAGTTGGGATGTTGCCTGTGCAGGGCAAGGCTGCTCACTAGGTTTTGTAGCAGAGCTTCAAGCATGCGTGTGTGTGTGTGTGTGTGTGTGTGTGTGTGTGTGTGTGAGTTCACTCTGGCCTGTCCCGTCCAGCCATTTGTCTCTCTTAATAACTTGGCTTGTTGTTTATTTGAGCTTTACTTTGGAAGGATAATTAATGGTACCCTAAAGCATTTCTAGAGAATGATATGTTGGCTCTCACCAAGCCTTGTCCGATTCAACGGTCCTGATTGTATCTATATGGGAGGTCCGTTTACCCGAAATAAAACACGACTCAACCTCTCTTATTACCATTAACGCCCACCTGTATAAATGGCAGCGTCAACAGGTCATCTTTATATGTCCAGCACTCACAGCATTGATGTAAACTTACTAGAAAGTTTCCATTTGCCGGCCTGTGAATTAGTGGGTTTATACTGGCGCTTATATAAAATAAACGACTCCTCAAACAGCTTGTCATTTGCCTTTATCGCTGTACGTCCCTCTACAGCTGCTCTCCCTTCTCTCCAGACCCCAAAGCATTTAGTCAGATTCCTCTCTGTTTTATGGATGTTAATCTGACGAATGTGAAGTTCATTAATTCCCAAGAAAACTAAATATGGTCTGGAGCATTTTCTATGACTTCCCCTGATTTATTAGGAATTAAATGTTATCTTCGTTCAACCATCTATGGAGAAAAATCTGTACTGTGCATATTTTAGATTTCACTAATTTATTTGGTTTTGATAACTAAGATTGTTTATGTTGAGTTGTAAAGACGCACTATTGTTCAAAAGTTTGAGGTTGGTTGGTAAATTTGATGACTTGTATTTATTTGATCTAAAATACCGTAAAAATATTAATATTGAAGTATTTAGTTGTGAAGTTTCAGCATCATTACTCCACTCTACAGTCACAGGATCCTTCAGAAATCATTCTGATATGAGGAAATTTCAGGATTCTTTGACTAGAAAGTCTGTGACTTATTGTTCAATTTAATACATCTTTGCTGAACAGAAACTTTAATTTCTTAATATATAAATCCTAAGGCCTTTGAGCGGTAGTATGTAGTACAGTAATACCTCGGTTTACGAGTGTGTCAGGCACGAAACACAGATGGGATTCAATCGCAAATGTAATGTGATTTATTTCCAGAAAGTGAGACAAACACAAACAGAGTCTGGATGATGGCTGGTGGATGGTGCAGGAACTCAATGGGCTGGTAAGTGAAGAAGTAGTGCAGCAGTAAATCCCAGAAGTGTCCTGCCAGTCGGGTGCATTTGCTGAATCCTTGGAGGATGGTCAGGTCGTTCTGTCAGGCACGAAACACAGACGGGATTCAATTGCAAATGTAATGTGATTTATTTCCAGAAAGTTTTTGGAAAGTTTCTGTTTTCCAGAAACAGTCCGGATGATGGCTGGTGGTGGCGCAGGGACTCAATGGGCTGGTAAGTGAAGAAGTAGTGCAGCAGTAAATCCCAGAAGTGACGATCACGGTGAATGGAACAGGAGAACAGGAACGCAGGAACAACGGAACACAGGGAAGACTGACGTTGCACAACATGGAAGACAACAACCTGACAACACAATGATGGTGAGAGAGATAAAATATAAAGGCAGGGGCTGATGATGAGCAGGTGTGGATGATCAGGTGCTGGTGATGATTGCAGAGGAGGTGATCAGTAACCACGCCCCCACACTCACCTCACATACACACACATGCAGTATCTATGAGACAGTGAATTCATGAACCGTGACAGTAACCCCCGCCCTAGGAGCATCTCTCGACGCTCCCAGGAGAGCTTACCTGTCGATTGAAGCCATCGATAAGGGAGTGTAGAATGTCCCTAGCAGGAACCCAACTTCTCTCCTCTGGACCGTACCCCTCCCAGTCCACCAAGTACTGGAGTCCGCGTCCCCTCCTTCTCGAATCCAGAATATGATTTACCGAATATGTTGGTTCCCCATCTACGAGTCGCGGCGGTGGAGGAACTGGGATGGGCGGATTAATGGGAGAACGAATAACGGGCTTAATTTTGGAAACATGGAAGGCGGAATGAATCCTCCCGTACGCTGGAGGCAATTTGAGGCGGACTGTCACCGGACTAATGATTTTTGTGACAGGGAATGGGCCAATGAATTTGGGAGCAAGCTTATTACACACGGAGTGGAGAGAAATATATTTGGAAGAAAGCCACACTTTTTGACCAACGACGTAAATGGGAGGCTTCGACCGGTGGCGATCAGCCTGAGCCTTGGTGCGCGCTCCCACCTGCAGTAGAGTCTCACAGGCTCTACTCCAAGTGCGATGACACCTCTGGATGAATGCGTGAGCGGAGGGGACCATGACTTCGGATTCCAGACTAGGAAAGATTGGTGGCTGGTACCCTAGACCACATTCAAAAGGCCTGTGGATGACACTGGTAACGAGTTATGTGCGTACTCAACCCACAGGAGTTGTTGGCTCCAGGAAGCAGGATTCTGAGACACGGTACACCACAAACATCTCTCAAGGTCTTGGTTGGCTCCTTCGGTCTGGCCATTGCTCTGGGGATGGAAACCCGAAGACAGACTCACGCTGTGCTCAATAACAGACGCCGCTGTCTCCTTAGCTGATGGTAATTTGGGTAAGTGTATGAAATGCGCGGCCTTCGAGAACCGGTCCACTACGGTCAAAACAATCGTATTCCCCTGGGAGGGCGGTGACAAAATCTAGCGCAATGTGGGACCAGGGTCTCGAAGGCACAGACAGCGGCTGAAGCAACCCATCTGAGGAACGATTGGAAGTCTTCCCCTGGGCGCAGACAGAACAATCCAACACAAAATCTCGGATGTCCCGGGCCATCTTAGGCCACCAGAATCGTTGTTTGACTAAAAAACTAGTACGATTGACTCCTGGATGACAGACAACCATGGAACAGTGACCCCACTGGATGACCTCGGACCTGACTTCCTCCGGCACGAATAACCGACTCGGTGGCCCACCGGGTGGAGGCGTTACCCCTTCTATGGCCGACTTGACCTTCGCTTTGACCTCCCATATGAGTGTGGAGACGATGAGTCTCTCCGGAAAAATACACTCGGGAGTAGACGGCGTTCGGAACGGTCAAAAGCGTATGACAAAGCATCGGGTTTGATGGTTTTAGAACCCGGGCAGTACGCTAGAGAAAAGTCAAAACGTCCGGAAAAAATGGCCCACCGAGCCTGCCTGGAATTAAGTCTTTTGGCTGTTCTGATGTACTCTAAATTTTTATGATCAGTACAGACTAGAAAAGGAGCCCCTCACCCCTCTAACCAGTGACAGCATTGGAAGAGTGGCAACTTGACTGCCAACAATTCTCGATTACTGATGTCATAGTTACGTTCGGCTGGAGACAAAAACGCGCATGGGTGCATCTTGTTGTCCGAGGGAGAGCGCTGGGATAGAACCGCACCTACCCCCACCTCTGACGTGTCGACCTCCACCACAAACTGACGTGATGGGTCAGGAGCAATGAGAATGGGAGCCGAAACGAAGCGGCTCTTAAGGTTGGAAAATGCTGCCTCGGCTGCATTGCACCACCTAAACCTCATTCTGGGGGAGGTCAAGGCTGTCAGAGGAGCGGCTAGTTGGCTGAAATTACGAATGAAACGTCGATAGAAGTTGGCGAACCCCAGGAACCTCTGCAGGGCCTTACGAGAATCCGGGGTTGGCCACTCTATCACACCCTTAACCTTGTCGGGCCCATGCGCACTCCCTCTGACGAGATGATGTACCCTAGGAAATGAACAGACTGTGCATGGAAAACGCATTTCCCTCCTTGACAAAAAGCCCATTCTGTAACAGCCGTTGGAGCACTCGTCTGACGTGTTGGACATGTTCCTGGAGAGAAGAGGGAAAAAAAAAAATCAGTATGTCATCCAGGTAAACATACGTGAACTGGTCTGTCATGTCTCCCAACACATCATTGACGAGTGCTTAGTTGGACAGCCCGAACGGCATAACCAAGTACTCAAAATGCCCCCTGGGGGTATTAAATGCTGTCTTCCATTCATCACCCTCTCTTATGCGAACCAAATGTTAAGCATTGCGTAAATCCAGTTTTGTGAAGAATGAGCAACCTCCCTGCAACCTCTCGAAAGCTGAAGACATCAATGGCAATGGATAGATATTCTTTACCGTGATGTTGTTCAGCCCTCTGTAATCAATGCAAGGTCGCAGAGAACCGGAGAAGAAGAGGGGCGGAGGAACCCGGTTGCCAAAGAATCAGAAATGTATTTCTCCATGGCCTCCCTCTCAGGAGTAGAAAGAGAGCATAACTTGCCCTTGGGCGGAGACATACCTGGCAAGATATCTATTGCACAGTCATAAGGACGATGCAGAGGAAGAGAAGCAGCACGAGACTTACTGAACACTTCCTTCAGGTCGAGATACTCCAGGGGCACGTTAGATAAATTCGCCAGCTCCTCTTGTAACACAGAACTAGACACAGACGTACGTGCAGACACAAGACAAGAGGCATGGCACAAATCTCTCCAATTAAAAATAGTATTGTGTCCCCAGTCCAACCTGGGGTTGTGTCTGACCAACCAGGGGTGACCAAGGACAATGGGAACTGAGGGGGAGTCTGTGATGGAAAAGTCAATCTTTTATGTGTGATTTCCTGTCATGGTGAGATGGAGAGGAATGGTTCTCTAGGAAATGTCCGGTAAACTCTGACCACCCAGTGCATTGACGGCGATGGAGTGCGTGAGTCAGTGGAGTGAGTGGTTCAGTGGGGATCCGGAGTTGATGTGCCAGTGAACGATCCGTGAAGTTGCCCGCAGCCCCAGAGTCCAATAATGCTTGACACCGATGTGATGAGTTGGCCCATTGAAGTCTTACCGGAAGGAGAGTCGCAGAGGGAGTCTTGTTACCCGCAATGGTGCCAGTCAGTAGCTTCCTCCTTACTGATGGGCGCAGGCTTCTTACCGGACACTGTAGAAGGAAGTGCCCCTGTCCACCGCAGTACATGCATAGTCCCTGATCCCTGCGACGATCTCTCTCCTCCCGGGAAAGCCGAGCTCAAGTGACCTGCATGGGCTTGTGATCGACGACGGGGCTGACCATGCCAGGATGATCGATGGGTGGTATCGTTGGGGACCCTGAACCTGCAGATTGAGAGGGCCCAAGTCTGCCCCGCTCCAGTCGGGCTTCCACCCGTAGTGCCGTCCAGGGTGTAGATCTCTTGCTGGACACGATCAGCCCGCCCATGCAGGGACCTGTCCCACTGCGCCTC
Source organism: Rhodeus uyekii (assembly GCA_037043235.1). Lineage (NCBI taxonomy): Eukaryota > Metazoa > Chordata > Actinopteri > Cypriniformes > Acheilognathidae > Rhodeus > Rhodeus uyekii. The sequence goes on along the minus strand of JAWRVZ010000127.1, from coordinate 529,815 downwards.
CTCTTTGCAGTCGGCCGCGAGCGACTGTAACTCGATCTAGTAGTCTGAAACTGATCGATTTCCCCTGATGCAAGTCTCCTAGTTTCCATGCGGCCGAGCGCCGAACGATCGAAGACTCTTCTCATCTCCTCGGAGAAGGTCAGGAACGAGGAGCAGTAAGGATCTTGTTTCTCCCACACCGCGGTTCCCCAGAGTGCTGCACGTCCCTTGAGTAGCATGATTACTAATGCCACCTTGGCTCGTTCCATGGCATAGGTACGAGGCTGTAGAGTGAAAAATACTGTGCACATAGTGAGAAAGGCTCTGCAAAAGTCTGGTTCCCTGGAATAGCATTCCGGTGGTGTGAGATGAGGCTCCTGCTGCCCAACGGGACTACTGATGTTGGGGGGAACCGGCGGTGGGTCTGGCGCAGTGGAGGCAGGCAGCTGTTGAATCTTATTGGTGAGCTCGGACACCTGCGCCACCAGTGCTTGTATGGCGCACCCAGTGGCGAACATTTGTTCCTCCTGTCTGTCTAGTAGCGCCATGTTGTTGGTACAGATGTCCTGCCAGTCGGGTGCATTTGCTGAATCAATGGAGGATGGTCAGGTCGTTCTGTCAGGCATGAAACACAGACGCGATTCAATTGCAAATGTAATGTGGTTTATTTCCAGAAAGTTTTTGGAAATTTTCTGTTTTCCAGAAACAGAGTCCGGATGATGGCTGGTGGTGGCGCAGGGACTCAATGGGCTGGTAAGTGAAGAAGTAGTGCAGCAGTAAATCCCAGAAGTGACGATCACGGTGAATGGAACAGGAGAACAGGAACGCAGGAACACAGGGAAGACTGACGTGGCACAACATGGGAGACAACGACCTGACAACACAATGATGGTGAGAGAGATAAAATATAAAGGCAGGGGCTGATGATGATCAGGTGCTGGTGATGATTGCAGAGGAGGTGATCAGTAACCACACCCCCACACTCACCTCACATACACATGCAGTATCTAGGAGACAGTGAATTGACAGAGTGACTTTGTATACGAGCAAATCGGTGTATGAGCATTGTATCGAAGTGCGAGATAATTTTTTCCCTCGCCCACGCGTATTTTTGTGTGGAAAAGTCCCATGCTCAGCATCTTCGCGCACATTTTTACTGGAAACATCCTGACGACAGCCTCTCACAAAGCCCATCAACCCTTCACTCGTTCATTCTCAGCGTCACTCGGTTTGGTTCATCATTCACCACAGTGATTTTTTTTATAAGTGATTTACAGCGGTTTCACCTCATGTTGTTAACATTAATCGTGATCGCTATTGTTCACGTAGTGAAATATATACGTACAGTACAGCATATAGACAATGAGCTCAAGATAAGTAAGAAAGAAGGGATGAAATTCTCCCTGTAAGCAGTAAAACCCTCCTCTTGTCTCCTTCACGCCAGCAGCGACGCTACTCAAAGCTAAGGTGCGCGTTACAGTAAATTGTCAAGTATTTTTAGAGTTTAATTGTCAATTATTAGTGTTTATGAGATCTTAATGGTTATAATTTTAACTGTAATAGCGTAAAACCAAAAAAATTCATGTGGAACGAATCAAGTGATTTTTTTTTTTTTATTGCATTCGAGAATTTTGAGTTACGAGCTCTTGGAACGAGTTAAACTCCTAAACCGAGGAATTATTGTACCCCTTTTTGAGCAACACAACCCTCCTGTCCCTTTAAGGCCATGAAAATATTTGGATGCTTGAGATGTAAGTGCTGAAGCAATGAATGTAGGGCCAGATTTACCAAACAGAGTAACTGAATCATCCCAAAAAAGCACAGATGGGAGTGGAAAGTTCTGCGCGTGATCTACTGACGACGCACACATAAGCCGGATCATTTCCATAATGAGCAGCACAAATTAGCATCTGGTAGACTAGCTCTTTTTGGGCTGTAAATAATGGAGTAAATTGACTAGAGCAAACCTTAGTAAATTCTCTCCTCCCATAAATGTTGCATCTGAAAGATAAACTCCTACAAATTTCTATGCAAAACTAATCTTCAGCTCTAATTTTTCACTGTGTGTCTTTAGTAAATCCTGACAGAAATGTTATAATGCCAACAGATGTTTTCCTGCAAGCTGCTCGTGAATTTGGCCCATAGTGTTGAAATTGAAGACACAAAATAGTGTGATTAGTCTGTGTTTCTGTGTAATCTGCATAAACATCTGTGTGAACTTGAGAAGTCATTTCTTCACACATTCACTACAAGACCGATTGGTCTCGTGCAACATTTCTTTGCAATTGCCAGTTCCTGTGACATTCACACATTTTAAGAGTCCAAATATTTTTGTTATTTACTGTTTCATCCTCTCGTCTTGTCCTTTGCATTCATATGCTTCTTCTGTTGTTGTTCACAGGCCCCTGGAGCTGCAGTATAAATACGGTAACCTCAGTAAAGGAGAATGTAAACCGGGTTATGCAGAGGCCAGGATGACGTTAATCTATCCAAAGTAAGCTGATTTCACCATACAGGTTGTGAAATACAGGATGTTCACTGTATCAGGTTATAAATGCGCATGCAAACACACCTGTTCTTCTGCTGTTTATAGTCTAAATTTCGATGAATAACATTGACAATCAAGATCCGGAACATGAAAGTAAAAAAGTCAGTTACTGGTCATTAGTGAGCAGTTGCTGGACAGTTACTGGTCATTGCTGGTCAGTTACTGGTCATTAGTGAGCAGTTGCTGGACAGTTACTGGTCATTGCTGGTCAGTTACTGGTCATTAGTGAGCAGTTGCTGGACAGTTACTGGTCATTGCTGGTCAGTTACTGGTCATTAGTGAGCAGTTGCATGACAGTTACTGGTCATTGCTGGTCAGTTACTGGTCATTAGTGAGCAGTTGCATGACAGTTACTGGTCATTGCTGGTCAGTTACTGGTCATTAGTGAGCAGTTGCTGGACAGTTACTGGTCATGGCTGGTCAGTTACTGGTCATTAGTGAGCAGTTGCTGGACAGTTACTGGTCATTAGTGAGCAGTTGCTGGTCAGTTGCTGGTCATTGTTGATTAGTTGCTGGTCATTGTTGATTAGTTGCTGGTCAGTTACTGGTCATTGTTGATTAGTTTCTGGTCAGTTACTGGTCATTGTTGATTAGTTACCGGTCATTGCTGGTCAGTTACTGGTCATTGCTGGTCAGTTACTGGTCATTAGTGAGCAGTTGCTGGTCAGTTACTGGTCATTGCTGGTCAGTTACTGGTCATTAGTGAGCAGTTGCTGGACAGTTACTGGTCATTGCTGGTCAGTTACTGGTCATTAGTGAGCAGTTGCTGGACAGTTACTGGTCATTGCTGGTCAGTTACTGGTCATTAGTGAGCAGTTGCATGACAGTTACTGGTCATTGCTGGTCAGTTACTGGTCATTAGTGAGCAGTTGCATGACAGTTACTGGTCATTGCTGGTCAGTTACTGGTCATTAGTGAGCAGTTGCTGGACAGTTACTGGTCATTGCTGGTCAGTTACTGGTCATTAGTGAGCAGTTGCTGGACAGTTACTGGTCATTGCTGGTCAGTTACTGGTCATTAGTGAGCAGTTGCTGGACAGTTACTGGTCATGGCTGGTCAGTTACTGGTCATTAGTGAGCAGTTGCTGGACAGTTACTGGTCATTAGTGAGCAGTTGCTGGTCAGTTGCTGGTCATTGTTGATTAGTTGCTGGTCATTGTTGATTAGTTGCTGGTCAGTTACTGGTCATTGTTGATTAGTTTCTGGTCAGTTACTGGTCATTGTTGATTAGTTACCGGTCATTGCTAGTCAGTTACTGGTAATTGCTGATCAATTGCCAGTCAGTTACCGGTCATTGCTGGTCATTGACCAGTCAGTTACTGGTCATTGTTGATTAGTTACCGGTCATTGCTAGTCAGTTACTGGTAATTGCTGATCAGTTGCCAGTCAGTTACTGGTCATTGTTGATTAGTTGCTGGTCAGTTACTGGTCATTGTTGATCAGTTACCGGTCATTGCTCGTCTGGTCAGTTACTGGTCGCTGCTGGTCAGCTATTGGTCATTGTTGATTAGTTGTTGGTCGGTTACTGGTCATTGTTGATCAGTTACCGGTCATTGCTCGTCTGGTCAGTTGCTGGTCAGTTACTGGTCAGTTTCTGATCATTGTTGAGCAGTTGCTGGTCAGTTACTGGTCATTGTTGATCAGTTGCTGGTCAGTTACTGGTCATTGCTGTTCAGTTGCTTATCATTGTTGATTAGTTGCTGGTCAGTTACTGGTCATTGCTGGTCAGTTACTGGTCACTGTTGAGCAGTTGCTGGTCAGTTACTGGTCATTGCTGGTCAGTTACTGGTCACTGTTGAGCAGTTGCTGGTCAGTTACTGGTCATTGTTGCAGATAAATCAGTTTGACCAGATGAAATCGTCTTGAAAGAGGCCAAAATGAAAACGGCAATGCAGTCGTTTAACCGTCTCTGCAGGTTTGCATGTTTTTTTGCATGTTTTTTTTGAGTGAGAACAAAGAAGAACTTTTATCCCAGTTTTATTGGCTGTAAGACTTGGCCTGTCGTTGCATTTTATAAGAATGGTGCATTACTGCATGTGTGTGCTGTGGTTTGTCCTAAACCCATTACACAGTGAGGATGTTTCGCCATGCAATGCTCTTGAGAGTGGCGTAAAAAGAAATATTTCTTTTCTCCTTTCAATTATTTAGTGTCTGAGAACATTCCCCGCACTGAATGCGCTTCATCCTTTATGTGTTGATTTAAGGCATGTTTCAGAAATGTGTCCGGCGAGCGCATCGCTTGCATCAGATCTTTTTTGGGCACCTCTGCGCTCCCAGTGCGTGAGAGAGCTGCGCTTCTGATTCACACGCTAAGGTCTCTTTTTGCCACGGTAACCTCTGAGATGAGTATGAATCCCAGTTTATGAATCATCAGAATCCTTTCAGGAGGTTTCAAATGCCCTGTGGAGAAATAAAAATAGAAATAAATGAGACAATAATTAACATACAGCAAATAAATTAAACTACATGCAAAAAGAGAGTGGATAGCAGCTCAGATCACGTTCTTCCTCTTGTGAGAATTTAATGAGAAATTCTTGCGTTCATATTGAAATCTCTGACTTTTGATTGCAGACTTTTGTCAGATTTGAACACAATTTTGTTTTTGTCAAACTGTGATTTGCAACAATCCATGTCTGCAAATTGTATTGAGGAGCATGTATGAATAAAAGTCACTGCTGGTCCTTAAAAAGTGTAAAAGTTCAGTTTATGATATTTAATGTTATAATTTTTAAGGTTTCACTTTATTTTAAGGTGATTTTGTTACATAATGTCACTCAGTACTTATTTCAATAATCATAAACTTTATAATTACTATAGAGTTATGGTTTAGTTTAGGGTTAGTTACTTGTAATTATGCATGATTCACTATTATTACTGTAAGTACTTAATGATCATTTTAAAAGCTCTTATATTCGGAGATGGAAAAACATAATTGTGATATTGCTTAATGTGATTATTAAACTTGAAAAGTACAATTTAATTAAATATGAGTGCTGCTTTTTTCAAAGTAGGGAAACCGCACTTGTTGCAATTATGGAACACTGTATTTATGCCAAAAATTGCTTATGATTTACTGTTGAAGAATTATGACAATGTTCACGTTATGCTGTTTATATTGTGATTGGGTTGTAAAAGAGCACATTTTATCTGCATGCAATAGTGAAACGTAGACATTTCAAAATAAAAGTCCAGATTAATCTCGAGTTCGAGACGTTCGTATCTCAAGGCATTACTGTGTGTGTGTGTGTGTGTATGTATATATATATATAAAGTGAGAGTAAGATAAATATTTTGCTTGTAAATGCCTCCTTGTATCCCTTTATTAAGGATTTTATTTCTTAATTATTTGATTACATTTTCATTTTGCTTTTCAAGTTTTTCAATGCTCCCTGTGGGGGAAAAGAAGCTTTCCTGTGTCTCAATCAGTAGAGTTTTGTGCTTGCAACATCAAGGTCATGGGTTTGATTCCTATGTATGCACTGATCCTGATACTTATGAAGGGTTCGCAAACTGTTCTCGTAAGCGTACGTGTTTGGAAGTTGCAGCCGGTGAGAAACAGCGGGAGTGTGTGTCACCTTCACTTAAGCTGCAGGGATGTGAAGCAGCGCAGAGTGTTGTGTTCATGGGAACGGGAGTTCGGCGGACCACCTGTGTCATCAGTGCGTTACACCAGGGCTCGGCCAGCTGGGAACGACATGAGCGAAGTGTTCAGGTGTTGTTTTGTCAGCCAGTGAAATGTTCGGAGTAGTTGTGGATATTTGTGTCAGGTGGACGATGTTGACTGAAGTCTGGCTGTTTCTCCATGAAATGCAGCTTTGCCAGCTGGTGTTTGTGGCTGGGAAAAGAGATTTAGCAGGATAAATTATTGCTTGTATAGCATGTTAGGTGTTGGAGCTGCGTAGCACAGAACAATAAAGCCTTTTCTTTTCTAGACCCGTTTGTTGACTCGTAATGATTTCTTCTATATTGTTGTCTGGCTTATTAAGAAGATCACATTCATTTTAAGCTGTGTTTGCGTCTGCTCACTTCATGTGTTATTGTCATCATAATAACAGCAGTGTGTAATGGAGTCCTGCATCTATAACATCTAATGGGGGAACAATTTGCCCATTTCTAATTTTTGGGAGAGACGTGTCTTGGGTTAACACACATTTAACTGAAATCAATCACTTTCAGTCTAGATTCTTTTCTATTGATCTCATTTACATTTGCATGAAATGATCTACATTTTATTATATTTAAAATCCATCCATCCAAATTTGTCACTTGATTGACGTACAGGGCAGCCAGTCTGACCTTTTCTGACACGTGGGTCACAGCGGATGCAAATAAGTGCTGCTAAACTCGAGATTTATTTCCTCCAATTTTTAAACTTAAGAAAGTGTATAAAATGAGTGAGGGAGCTGGACAAAGTACATTTACATTTCTGCATTTGGCAGACGCTTTTATCCAAAGCGGCTTGCATTGCATTCAAGAAACACATTGAATCAGGTCTTGCTTTCCCTGGGATCAAACCCATGACCTTGGCGTTGCAAGCGCCACTCTCTACTGATTGAGCTAAGAAAGAAGTCGAAAACTGACCACTTCCATACGGAGTGGGAGCTGGACTTTTTTTTCACTATGTCATTTTGGAAGTGCGTTTTCCTCAATCTGCCCGTCTGTCATCGCTATCCCGAAGAAGGGAAATGTGGAGCCGCTATTTCGGCCTGTTCATAGAAACTACGTCACTGACTCCCTCCAAAGAGCGAATTGAGAGGAAGATGGGTGAAGGAACTAAAATCTCAGTTGTCCGAACAGCAATGATTTTCCTCACAGCGAAATTATATTGTGCAATATGTGTTCATGCAGTTCTGCTACACAAACATATATTTATTTATGAATATATTGAGAAATCTTTATATGCACAATATATGTTTTGTATTTTTATAGTATGTTGGTCACACAAAGAAGCTCACAAGCCAAAAAAGTGTGTTCACCCCTGATCCAGCAGTTAATAAACAGAAACAAAACGGCATGCGTCTTGCAGAAAAAGAGCTTATCTCTATTTATGAAAATGATAAGTCATGCAGATGCTGCTGGCGACCCGACCGGTCTCAAAGAGCCTCAACATAAACACGTACTCTAGGCGTATCGAAGTGATTCAGGATAACACAAAAAACATGGTTTGGAGGATTGATTCATACATTTAGTGTTTTAAAAAAAAATAAATTTTCCCCCTTAAATACCTTCTAGTATTTTGTGTGGCGACGCACTCTTTCAGAAGTGCAGTTTGTCTGTAGATGAGTATCAGCTCCTGATAAGTCTCTGCTTGTTTTGAGAAAAGGTCAGGTTTAGGCTGGACTTCTTCAGACATTCCAGGGCTCATCTCTTACGAACTGATAAACACACTGGTAGCCAGTGGATTATGGGTTATGCGAGCTGCATAATCCTATCAAATATCCCACCGGCTATCAAGGTATCGCATGCCTTTTCTCATGAGAGCCGTGGAGGGATTTAGTGAGAGACTCGTGCTTGTTTTAACTTGTTTTCTCTCTCTTTGTCTCTTATTCTTCTAGGTTTTTAAAACCAGCTCCCATGTTCCTTGATCCGAATTTTAAACGGCTGTCAAAAATCAACGGTTATCTACCTCCTTTTGGAGTAAGAACACAAGGTATTTCTTTCATTCTGAGTTGCATGAATCGGTTTTATTTGATTAATTGTGTGGTGTGTTAGCATGTTTGGTTGGATTGAAACGAACCCTGGTTTCATCTGAGTGAGTGTGAACGCTTTCATCCGAACCCCGATGCACCAAACGAGCAGAGCGAGATCTGGAACGATGGGTCATGGTCAACAAACTTCATGCAAAACATGCAAACAAACCAAAAACAGGACATGATGTCACAAGATGTGAGCCTGAGAAGGACAAACACGGCTGTGTTTTCTGCTCAAGGTCGTGATGTTGCTGTTCAAGGTCGTGATGTTGCTCCTCACAGAACCGCGTCTCCTCACAGCAGATCTTGTGTTTGTGTGATGGAGGGATTCCTGACGCTGTTTTAACTTCTTTACACGTTTATAAGCTCTTCACGAGTTCCCATCTGCTCAGAGCAGCATCACATGAAGCTCCGCACACACAGCGAGCGCATTTATCCCAGAACACAGCATTGCTTTAGATGTTTGGTTCTTTCCGACGCAAAATATACGTGATAAACAAAAAGTTGTGAACTTTAGGTTTAATGTTTCAATGTTCAAAAACCTTTTTTAAATATTTTAATACTTGTTCTCCACTAAGCAAAATAAAATAATGTAATCAGTTTGAATATATATATAGTAAAGTGTCATTTATTCCTGTGATTAAAGCTGAATTTATTAGATGATAAATACAGTAAAACAGTGTAATATTATATCAGTGTAAAACAGCTGTTTTCTATGTGAATATATAGTAAAGTGTCATTTATTCCTGTGATTAAAGCTGAATTTATTAGATGATAAATACAGTAAAACAGTGTAATATTATATCAGTGTAAAACAGCTGTTTTCTATGTGAATATATAGTAAAGTGTCATTTATTCCTGTGATTAAAGCTGAATTTATTAGATGATAAATACAGTAAAACAGTGTAATATTATATCAGTGTAAAACAGCTGTTTTCTATGTGAATATATAGTAAAGTGTCATTTATTCCTGTGATTAAAGCTGAATTTATTAGATGATAAATACAGTAAAACAGTGTAATATTATATCAGTGTAAAACAGCTGTTTTCTATGTGAATATATAGTAAAGTGTCATTTATTCCTGTGATTAAAGCTGAATTTATTAGATGATAAATACAGTAAAACAGTGTAATATTATATCAGTGTAAAACAGCTGTTTTCTATGTGGATATATAGTAAAGTGTCATTTATTCCTGTGATTAAAGCTGAATTTTTAGCATCATTACTCCAGTCTTCAGTGTCTCGCGATCCTTCACAAATCAAATGCTACTTTGATACTCCATTATTAGTGATCCTCATTATTAATTATGGTTCTTTTTAATCAACTTTGAAGGAATAAATTACATTTTAAAATGTATTCAAATGGAAAACAGATGCAATAGTATTTCACATCATTTCTGTTTTTACTCTATTTCTAAACTAAATATATGCGGTCTTGGTGAGCAGAAGAGATGTCTTTCAAAAGCATTGGAAAGTCTAATTAATTATTAATTAATAATCATTAATTATTCCCAACTTTTGACTGGTAGTGTATGTTCAGTCACGATGAATCATGCAGCTTTACAAATAATGTCTGTATTTTCATGTAGATTTACATTTGCACATGACTTACAGATGAGAAACAATAAATATGAGGTAGATGTTAAACTAATAACTCGCCGCCAGAGGCTCGTGCAGGTGAAGTGGAGGATCATTTTCCTTCGTCTGGTGAGCTTACAGAAACCTTTCCACTCACCTTCATTCATCTCTGCCCTTGAGGGATTGTGTGTAATTGCCTTCCAGCCTGATTAAATCACAAATGTGCTCGTTAAGTGAGGAGTTTTCCTCTGACTCTGTTTAGCGGCTCTGGCAGATGGTGTGGGACGATAAAAGCAGAGCTGTCCATCCATTCTCAAGCCGGGCCTTTCAGCAGAAACACTTGCGTGTGTGTGGAGGAATTACTGCTGTCTAATGTGATGTTTCACTTAAAAATACTGTTCATACTATTGAAATGAAGAGTTCCCGCGGATCCTTAAAAGGTCTTAAAGTATTAAATTAGATGAGTCTTATTCTTATTTGTGATAGATCTTAAATTTACTGTTTTCTTACTTTGTGGTTTTGCTTGTTTATGTGACAATTCGTGGCATTTATTCGTCTCCTGCAAGTGAACGGAAGTGAATAGAAAAGGTGTGAGATTTCATCTGTGATGATCACATTCATGCATTTATCAGATGCTTTTATTCAAAGCGACTTGCATTGCATTCAAGAAACACATTGACATTCTAATCAGTTCTTGCTTTCCCTGGGAATCAAACCCTTGACCTTGATGTTGCAAGCGCCACTCTCTACTGTTAGAGCGACAGGAAAGCTTGATGATATATCGTAATTATTGTTGTATCAAACTCAGTCAGCTTTCACTGTGACGTTTGCGGTTATATGACTCCAAAATTCAAGATACGCCAGCATTTTTGTCCCAATGAGTTTTTGTCTCATTTATATCATATGATGTAGTTAATTTCAATATCACATGAGCAAGTATGCCATTTCCCCCAAATATCACTACAACTACAAATGTGATAAATGACTTAAATTAAAAAATAAGTTAATATTGTCCATTGCATTTCAACAGTTTTTTTTTTCCATTATTTGGCCAATGAAAATGTCAATGTTACTGATTCATTAATGATGCAATGAGAAGTGACGCTTGCAACGCCAAGGTCATGGGTTCGATTCCCAGGGAAAGCAAGAACCGATTAGAATGTCAATGTGTTTCTTGAATGCAATGCAAGTCGCGTCTGATAAATGCGTCAATGTAATCATGCCTCCTATCAGCAGTTAAAGTTTCATATTTAAATAAATTTAAGGTTGAAACTGTGGCAAATATTTCTCCTTAAAAGGCGATGATTTCATAGAATCACCTGAGAATAGGAATAATTTGAATGTCTTAAACCAACAAAATATCATCTAATTATTATCAACAAAATCTTTTAAAATATCCAGATATCATTTTTTGTCAGTATTGCACACCTGCAAAATACAGTGTTTTATTCAGGTACTAAAAAGGTCTTTTAAATGCCTTCAAATGTGATTTTAAAAATGTGCTGCAACCCTGATTCCTTAAATAGTTTGGCTTTTTAAGGAAAGGTGTGCTATTGCTTTTCCAAGTCGTCTAGCTTACGTTGTTTTTGGCAGACAGACTAATAAAATAAAGTAAAACTGACGGTTTTGTTGTTGTGGGCTTGACATTCAAACCCTGTTCTATTATCTTTAACATAAAGCGCTTGTTTCCCAGTGGAAAGCCTTTTGATTTGTGCTGAAAATAGCACAATGGATTGTGAAGAGGATAAACGCTTCTTAAACTTGGGTTTTTTCCTCATTCTTAAGTGTGTTTGAGGCCGTGATGTAAGATCTTTCCCAGGAGGCTGTCTAGCATTGTTCATTGTAGCGTGAGATCGTGCCGCTTTAGAAACGTCCCTTTTAATATAATCCATCATTCATGTTGATCTTCAGCCCTAAATGGCGTAAACGACTAGAGGAAGATTGTCTTAAAGGGACAGTACGTAATTTACTCGTGTTGTTTCTTCTCTTGAACACAAAAGATGATATTTTGAAGAGTGTTTGTAATCAGTTTGACAACAATCTTTGACTTTTATAGTGTTTTTTCCCCCCTATTATGGAAGTCAATGGCTGCCGTCAACAGGTTTATTACCAGCAATCTTTAAATTAATTAATCTTTAATCTTTCTTTGGCACAGCTCTGATGCATTTTCTCTACTTATTAGGGAAAGCAAGGGAAAGCAAGAACTGATTAGCATGTCAATGTGTTTCTTGAATGCAATGCAAGTCGCTTTGGATAAAAGCATCTGATAAATGCAGAAATGTAAAGAATTGTTTTCTCTGTCCACAGAAAAGATCATCGATCATATTTTATCAATTACGAAGAGCTATTCGCTGGGTCCTGAACTGGACAGGTAATCCATGTTCACACAAACCTCAAAACACAACAGCATTCACTCCTTTTCTTTTCGAGAACTAACCACCTGACATGTCATTTGTGTATTAATCCATATTTTATACAGTAATACCTCGGTTTACGAGTGACTTTGTATACGAGCAAATCGGTGTACGAGCATTGTATCAGTGCGAGGAAAAATATTCCCTCACCCACGTGCATTTTTTGTGTAAAAGTCGTAACGCTCATCATCACGCGCATTTTTACTGGAAATATCGTAACGACAGCCTCTCATAAAGCCCATCACCCCTTCACTCGTTCATTCTCTCAGCGTCGCTCGGTTTGGTTCATCATTCACCACAGTGATACTTTTATAAGTGATTTACAGCGGTTTTACCTCGTGTTGTTAACGTTAATCATGACCGCTATTGTTCACGTAGTGAAATATATTCGTACAGTACAGCATATAGACAATGACCTCAAGATGAGTAAGAAAGAAGGGATGAAATTCTCCCTGTAAGCAGTAAAACCCTCCTCTCGTCTCCTTCACGCCAGCAGCGACGCTACTCAAAGCTGAAGTGCGTTACATTAAATTGTCAAGTATTTTTAGAGTTTAATTGTCAATTATTAATTTGCATTTATGTGAGATCTTAATGGTTATAATTTTAACTGTAATTAATAGGGTAAAACTAAAAAAATATTTAAAATGGGCATTTATGGTCGTGTGGAACGAATCGAGTGATTTTTAATGCATTCTTATGGGGAAAATTGTTTTGGTGTACGAGAATTTTGAGGTACGATCTCTTGGAACGAATTAAACTCGTAAACCGAGGCATTACTGTGTATTAAAACTTTCCGTTTTCGTGCTTTCAGCTTCTGCAGAATGCGGTAAAGTTGTTACAATCATGTTTTGTATTTTTCTCCCGCAGTCTTAGTTGTAAGAAGTGTATTATTATTGGCAACGGAGGCATCCTGTTCAATAAGTCCTTGGGCTCCAAAATCGATCAATATGATGTTATTGTGCGGTAAGTTCAAATAAAATCAATACTCATTCTCCAAATTCACTGCTTGATATTTGGCATATTAATTGTTGTTATTACAGTTTATGAAATGGTTAATAACTGGAACACGCATTGGGATTTCATGTTGATATTTGTCGTGTGAGTTCAGACTGAACCAGGCTCCGGTCGCCGGGTTCGAGAAGGACGTGGGCTCGAAGACCACCATGCGCATCACCTACCCTGAAGGAGCCATCCAGAAACCAGAGCGCTACGAGAAGAGCTCGCTTTTTGTCTTCTCGGCCTTTAAACCCATGGACTTCAAGTGGCTGCGTCACATGGTGTACAAAGACAGGCTTGTAAGACATGCAAAAAACAATTACATTCTCTTTTTTATTTATTAAACGTATTTGGCAAACATTTGATTTCATTTGCATCCGTGTTCTCAATATTCTCAGCTTCATTTACAACATGTTTAAGTCTAATTCCACAGTTTTTGCTTTAAAATCTTTATTTAATAAGATTATTGGCTGTAGACAGGCGTGTGCCAGTAGGGGGCAGCATAGCGTTTGCTCTGTACACTAATATCACATATGATAATAATAATTGGTTTATTGCTGGCCCAGTTGTTTTTATTTGCCTCACCAATACTTTCACAGCAACCAAAGAAAACAACAACAAAAAACTGAACTTTTTTTATTTGTAGCTACGTATTTTTAAACTTTTAACATAAAAACTATAGTTATAATGCAACTATAAATACCAAACATTTTTTCTGGTGCAAAGCGATAACGTTTTTTTGTTTTGCTCTACGTTAGGCAGCTAGATGAAATTTTATTCTTCTTTATTCTTAACATTTTATGATTTCTTTATATTAATTTTTACATTTGATTTTAGTTGATATCTGATTCCTTTTTTTTTTTTTTTTACCTTTCGGGTTGCTGTATTTTATTTTATTTCTTTATTCATTCTTTTTACTCAAGATATCATAAATATTCTTCAAGAGAAGCGTCAATCAGCGCGACATCAAATAATCTGCAAAATTGGTCATAACAATGTAAAAATCCTAAAAGATTCCCCTGATCCTAGGCTAAAATCGTTAGTTTCACATCAATGACCAATCAATGACAGTCATTGATTTTCTTTTTCTTTTCTTTTTCTTTTTCTTCAACGTTGCTTCCTCAGTTTCAGTCCTGCGTGTCATGCAGCTCACCGTCACCAAACATGTCATTGATTGATGGATGAGTTTCCGTGTGCGAGTCTGTTTTTAACACGTCTCGACTGTCACAGTCTGACATTAATAGCAACAGAGATCTTATAGTGTGACGGCTTACAGTGAGGATCATGTTTATACAGTCAAGTCACCTTTATTTAGAAAGGTTTTTACAATAGAGATTGTTTCAAAGCAGCTTTACAGAGATAACAGGAAAATAATGCAACATGTTTTGGCTCTAGAAGAGCAGGACAATCAATTATATTGATGGATATTAAGTGTCCACAGTCTGACATCCACAGTACAGTATGTTCACAGCTTTAGGTAGAAGGATGTGTAAAATACTGTGTTGTAAACCCAATCAGAGATTCATCAGCACAGGTCCCTGTGAACCAGCATTGAGGAGAGCCGGATGAGGCTTTGTGTTGCACGCGTGTTTGATATGCAGCTGTGTGCGGGACGATGTCTTTGTGGGGCGGCCGGTGTAGCGTTTCCTCAGGTGACGGACAGGAAGTCAATGATGTGCTTAATTGTGTGTCTGGGCTGCAGAATGGGCAGCTTATCTCCTGGTTTGTGTTCAGTCAAGCGGCTCTTTCTCTGCGTTATCTGCAGCATGCTAATGAACGCGGCGCACATATGCTCTCCCATGATGAAAGCCGACTCCAGCTCTCTCCTCTCAAGGACGTTTCTGCATTATTCGGATCCCCGGGTCACGGCACCGTCATAAAAGCCAGCGACGTGTAGCTGGTCGTGAAGAGTTGCTTGTGATGTTTCTGTTGCCACACTTTCAGCCAGTGAATCTCGCTGTATATACAGTACATCCACACACAGGTTCTAGAGTGATTGTGGGAGACTGAGATTGGTTGATGTGTCTTTAGAAAGTCTCCATACTGCACCTTTTCCCATGGGCAGCAGCTTGACTCGCTCTCTCTCTAAAAACACAGATAACGTGCCTTCGATATCCTTCTCCATTAGAAGTCCCGCCACCAGCCAAAAAGCCATTAGGACCGAGAGAGAGTTGTAGCGAGAAATGCATACGGTACGGGAGTGTTCTGATGTGAAAGGGCTCCTAAAAAAGACTTAATATGGCTTAAAAGTCTCCCTTGTCAAGTGTGGAGGTCCTAAATATTCTCGCAGATACGCAAGTCTTTTAATAAGATATATATCAGTGTAAATGACACCACTTTTGCTTTTATCAGTAAGTGTACACTTTGCTTTTCTTACTGTAAATACTTTAAATGTTTTTAAAAGAAGTCTCTTCTGCTCCCTATATTTGATCAAAAACACCATAATACACCACAACATTAAAAAGTGTTTAAATCAGGGGTGTCAAACGTACGGCCCGGGAGATAAATCTGCAATATGGAAAAAAATATTTTCATTTGCGGCGGTACTAACAGCAGATGGCAGCACTGAGCTTCAGGCTCTGAGTGCCGTTTAGTTCTGTCAGTTTACGCGCTTTCCTGTTGGCCCTGGCAACCTCATCGTCGAAATTTCTTTGTCAAAAAAGAGAAAAGTGGACACAGTGTCGGATTTTCAAGAAAAATTGACCTCTTCCTATCCACGGAGGTGATTGGGAAACTGAGAATACAGAAGGTAAATGAAATGTTGGTGGGTCTGAGGAAAAGGTGATCTGTTTTCACCCGAAGCTGAGAGTTCAGTGATGCTGCAGTGAGAGCCAGTTACGTGCAGCAAGCGTTCATCCTGACGTCAGAAAGTACAAACACATGATTTCAGAGTTGCTGAGGGAGTTTGAGAAACGATTTCAGGTCTTTAGCAAATTGCAGTTTTCGCAAATTGATAAAGTTGTTTTGTTTGCATAAAAAAACACATATGTATAAACTTATGGTTTATACATAATTTTACAAAAATTTTTTTAAAAACAGCTGCCACTTAAGATTTTAAGTGTGCTAAGTCAATTCGTTCAATGTGTTCAGAATTGCTTCCCAGAGTTGGAAAATGAATTTTTAATAATTGATATTTGATTTATGTTAACATGCAGGACAGAGTTTTTAAATTCCACAAAACTGAAACATCATCATGGTAAAATAACTGACAATTTTTTGTATGCATAATGCTCTTAAATAAATGTTAAACTTAGTAATGGTGTTTTTGAAATTGCACATACTACGTAGGTTGTTCATAATATATTATGTAAAAGGACAATCATCATTCATTAATCATTCATTTAATTTAAAGATTTTTATAATTTAATATAATGCACTAATACAAAAAAGCGGACTTATTGTTATTTCTATGTAATTTTGTAATTTTTGAGTTCACTGGTCTGGCCCCCTTGACATCAGATTAAGCAGTATGCGGCCCCCCGAAGAAAATGAGTTTGACACCCCTGGTTTAAATGACACTTTTTATGGTGTAAATGCTCCACTGTAAAGACAGCCGTAGACTAAATATTCATTGGTTTATAGGAGGAATATGTTACAGTAACTTTGATATTTAGGTGGAAAGTTTTTACCATGTTACATTTAGGGGTATTTAGTGCAAAAACATACCGCATTCCTTGCACCATAAGGCGCACCGGATTATAAGGTGCAACATCAAGTATGGGTCCATTTTACACTTGATCCATACATAAGGCGCACTGGAGTATAAGGCACACGGTCGATTTTTGAGATTTTTTTGTCGTTTCGGTGCGCCTTATAGTCGGAAAATACGGTACTTTGACTGTTTGAACTAGATTACTGTTTTTTAGTTTTAACCCTAAAAAGTCTTAAAAAGGTTTCATGTTCGGTTCTCTTAAACATGCACAGCTACTCTGCGAGTGAAGATGGATCGTTTCAAGATTGTTTCATGCCATAGCGTGCGTTTTAAGTAGATCCATTACCATTTACTGCCAAAACAGTGATTTACTGAACAAACTGAACAATAAATGAAGCAATTGAGGTCGATTTTGAGTAATTTTGCATAATGATAAACAGGCTTAAAGCGAATTCTTCCGGTGAAATGAACTCTTCAGATAATTGATTTCAGTTTAAATGTCTCTTCCACTTCGAGAGCATTATCTGTCACTGACCCGTCCACGTGAAGCATTCGTGAAGCAATCACGGCGCTAATTTACACACGCAATTGAGCGGAACGCGTTAATTCGGTGAAGGTTTTGAAGTGTGCAGAAATGCTCTTCAGTCAGGAATACAGATGAGGATAATTGAGAGGTCAGAGATGAAGTAGATGTGTGTGTTTGTTGGCCGTAATCTTAGCTTGTGTTTCTTTGACTTGAATCTTTGTTGATTCGGAGTTAAATTGCAGCTATGTCTTCTAAAAGCAAAAGAACGGCCAAGATATCTTGTCGTAAATGATGCGTCAAAACGTCTTTGCATGGCCTGTTGAGGCTAATGCCACCATATGTAAGACGTTAGCCCAGCTGAAGATCTGCGAGGAGATTTCGGTTGTGTCAGCCGTCCTAGTTGTAGTTGTTGTCCTCTTGATTTTGTCTCCTCTTTGAGATCAGCTGCAAACACGGCCATACAGAGAGTAAACATGAACAGGTGGACGAGGGCTCAATAAACTCGCTGCTGTTGGTGCGATGAGTCACGGCTGCTTTGGATGAAAGAGAAGAGAAGAGCGTTTCAGGAGAGGATAGAGGAGAAAAGACTGATTCAGTTTGACTAAGATGATTTGATGTGACTCAAGTTTGAGAACGTTCAAGAAGATTTGAGATCATTTTTAGAATCTTTATAAAACAAATGTATCAGAGAACATGATTTGAAGAGAACGAACATTTCAGATTACATTTTGAAAACACAAGATTCATTTGGACTAAGATGATTTAATGCGAGTCGAATTTGAGAAGATTTGAAATCATTTGAGAACATTTAGGAAGAATATATTAGAGAGAACTCTATTTTTTCTCCAAGAATAAAAGAGAATATTTAAAAAATGACATAAGATTCGATTTGCCTAAGATGACTTGATGAGACTCTTTTGAGAACATTCAAGAATAGAAAAATGAAAAATGTTCAATTAATATATACAATATAAATTATTGTCGAAAAATGTATCAGAGAACATGATTTGACTCGATAATAGAAGAGAACTAATATTTTGAAAACACAAGATTCATTTTGACTAAGATGATTTGATGTGACTCAAGTTTGAGAACGTTCAAGAAGATTTGAGATCATTTTTAGAATCTTTATAAAACAAATGTATCAGAGAACATGATTTGAAGAGAACTAACATTTCAGATTAGATTCATTTTGACTAAGATGATTTGATGCGAGTCAAATTTGAGAAGGTTTGAGATCATTTAGGAAGAATATATTAGAGAGAACTCTATTTTTTCTCAAGAATAAAAGAGAAGAACATTTCAGAAGATTAAAAAAGTGACATAAGATTCGATTTGCCTAAGATGACTTGAGTCTTTTGAGAACATTCAAGAATAAAAAAATGTACAATATATTAATATATACAATATAAATTATTGTCGAAAAATGTATCAGAGAACATGATTTGACTCGATAAAAGAAGAGAACGAATATTGCAAGAACATTTCAGATTAAATTTTGAAAACACAAGATTCATTTTCACTAGGATGATTTGTTGCGATAATTTGATTTGCGATAATTTGAGAAGAATATATTAGAGAGGACTCTATTTTTTCTCAAGAATAAAAGGGAAGAACATTTCAGAAGATTAAAAAAGCGATATAAGATTTGATTTGCCTAAGATGACTTGATGAGACTCTTTTGAGAACATTCAAGAATAGAAAAATGAAAAAGGTACAATATATTAATATATACAAAATAAATTATTGTAGAAAAATGTTTCAGAGAACATGATTTGACTTGATAATAGAAGAGAACTAATATTGCAAGAACATTTCAGATTAAATGTAGAAAACACAAGATTCATTTTAACTAAGATGATTTGTTGCAAGTCGAATTTGAGAAGAATATATTTGAGAGGACTCTATTTTTTCTCAAGAATAAAAGAGAAGAACATTTCAGAAGATTAAAAAAATGACAAGATTCATTTTGACTAGGATGACTTGATGTGAATCTTTTGAGAACATTTAAGAAGAATGGATTGGAGAAAAGTTGAGATTTGATCTCCGAGAAGAGAAGGAAGATTACTAGAAACATTGAGTTTCAAAGTTTGAGATCTAATTCAAGAACATTTGAGATATTATTCAACTCATGATGATCCAATGTGACTCTAATTTTTGATTTCCTTCTTTTCTGGAGACACTTTCTGAATACAACTCAATTCCTCAATGGATGGGACGGCATAACCGGACCACCCGATGCCCAGTCCTGTTGCACAGCATCTGAAATGCCTGAGTAAAGTCTGTCATCAAACTGCTTCAGTATAATCCCTCTCAGACAGCAGGGATTCCCTTCAGAAAGCAACTTTCTGAGACGCAAGTCATTTATTCTAGATGTGAAAATTATTATAAAGTGGCTTCTCCTACTTTTCCTAGTGATATTTATCGATTTCGTGACGATTTTGTTCTCTTCGACTGTTTTATTCGCAAACGTTCCAATTTTGCGCAGAAGTTAAATTCGCAGCTTTGGATGTAAACGTATAGCTTATGAATCATTGCATGCTTTTGCATGACATGTCTGGCGACACAATGGTGTTTATGAGCCTGAAGTGTCTTCAGAGTCTAGTGATTCAGACATGAGGAGACGGGGTCGAGGTCTGGGTCAGCGGCCGCAGAAAGCCGCAGTGGTTTATGAATGCCGCAGTGTGTGTCGGCCCACTGGAAGCTGATGGATTCTGTGATAAAGTCTGCTACTCGCACCTCCGTCTGAGAGCGGCCATTGTAGTGTAAGAGCCGCAATGGCTTCCACGGCCTCTGTGAAGAGCAGGGAAACGCCGCACACACTCCACGCCCACAGGTTACAGGCCAGTCATCGCTCAAAAATGTGTCAGGAACTCTTTTAACCAAAGAAAGGGAGGTTTGGTGATTAGCCGTCAGGGAAAGTACGTGAAGATATGACTGATATGTAACGATTCAGCTGATTTTTAGCTCACTCGTCTTTTTCGATTCATTTAAAAATGTGTTTATTTGAGGAAATGAATTGAGGTTGACTCGTGAAACGTTCTGGAAGTAATCAAGCAGTCAAGTAATTGAGTTTTAAAGATGTTTTTTTATTATCATTTCATCAACCGCATTGAAAAGACTAAAGAGACATGATGACAAATTATTTTAATTAAAGCGTACACTTGAATAAATTAATTTTATTATTCTTTTATTTAGTTAGTTCGGGAGTTAGTTAACCAGTTATTATTGCAGATGTGTTTGTTTGTTTTGTGATAATGGCCAGCTAACTGTATTTAATTTTTGCATAAGATACATTTATTACATTATTCATTCAGTTAACCAGTTATTATTACAGATTTAGTTATTTGTTTGTTTTGTTATGATAATAACAAGCAAACTGTACATTAATCCCGTGCATAAGATTTATTACTTGTAATGTTTTTGTATTCATTATTACAGATTAAATGTACATTTACGGACAGTGACACTTATACATTATACAACAATACATTTATCCTTTACGAGTGATTTAGCAATTAAACCTAAAATAACCTGTATTTTTATACTTAAAATGAATGACTAAATTAGTAAGAAAAATCTACTTTTTATTGCAATTTTTTTAAAGTGAAAAATGACTAAATATTTAGTGTTTTAATTCAAAATCATGAGAGATATGCGTGTGTGTGTTTGTGTATCACTCATCATTGTGAATTGCACCACTAGCTCTGTACACTAGGTGTGTGCGTTCAGAAGCAGCAGTGCAGAAAACGCTGTGGTCAGATTAGTTTTCCGCTTGTTGCTACGGCAGTGTTGAGTGACCGTCTCTGTGATACAGCGCAGTGACACCCATCAGCCAGAGTTCAGGGCTCGTAATCATTACTCAGCTCTTTTTTTAACCTGCAGCTCTGTGACGGGTATCAGAGAAACTCTGCGCACAAAGGCCTCGTGCGACGTCGGAGGCGGATCCTGCCCGCGGTGATTGATACAGGGTCTTCCTTTGCCTTTGTGGCTTTGTTTGCGCTTCTTGTTTTTCATGGGGCTTTTAAAAGGCCCCTCTCCTCTCCATGGTGCAGGGTATTGTGTTCATCTCTCTTTGCCGGAGCCACGTCACTTTTTCCACTTGTGTGTTTGAGTCTGAACAACACACTGCCGCAGGCCGATTCACTTGCGCTTGAGCGCTCGCTGAATGTTTGCCACTTTATGTAGGATTTTACTGTGGTTGTGTGTGGACAGTGGTGTGTATGGGGTAGAAAAACCCACGTTTTTTTCCCCCTGTAGCTCAATCAGTAGAGAGCGGCGCTTGCAACGCCAAGGTCATGGGTTCGATCCCAAGGAAAGCAAGAACTGATTCAATGTGTTGCTTGAATGCGATGCAAGTCGCTTTGGATAAAAGCGTCTGCCAAATGCATAAATATAAATGTAATGTTTACCTTCACTTGCTTTTGCATTGCTTGTCAGACTTCAACATTTCAGACTTTCACGTCATCTCTTTTTTACTGTAATGCACAGACACACGCATATCTCTCATAATTTGAATTAAAACACTAAATATTTAGTCATTTTTGCTTTAAATTTTTTTGCAATAATCCCAGTAAATTACAAAATTTCCTTTAAAAAATTTTAAAGTAGATTTTTCTTACTAATTTAGTCATTCACAGAATGATATTTTAGGAAATTAATTTGCACAAAACTGCTTTTAAATAGCATTGATTGTGAACTTACTACCTCTCTACAGTGTCGGGTCAGTAGGTTTACATTTTTAACTCGGCAAGGATGCAATAAATCAAAAGCGAGAACAGTTAAGTTCTATTTATCACAAACTGAAATATCACAATACTGAAAAAAATGCATTGCTGTTTCAACAACAAAATAAAGCAGCATTGATGATGATGATGATGATGATGATATTTTCTTGAGCATCAGAGTGATTTGTGAAGTTGTAGATGGTTGTAAGGGAGGAATATGTGCACGTCTTTAACGAGGCGGATGGGACTGATAGTGGAGTACGTGTTATACCAAATCACACCTGGTTTGAATTGCACCTTGTGTCACTCGTGCTTTGTGTTGCATCAGAAAATCCACAGGTAAGGCTTCCTGTGTTAAAGCACTGCATGTTTTTGTGTAGTTGCGTGACCTTCTGTCCCTTCCTTGCAAAGAAAACTCAAGCTGTGTGCATGACGTAATTACATTTGCGGTGCCGTTTGATGAAACCCCACCGGAGTCAGACTGTCAAGCGGAGTTACGGCTTCTAACAGTCACACTTTCCCAGGTGTGTCCATAAGATCCCTGATTGGCTGCAGGTGAAGTGGGCGTCCCACGAGGAGAGGAGAGGTCCGTGTTCGGGCACGCTTTTGTAGCGTCACCCTTTTTATTCTCAATATCAAAGTGAGCGGCTTATTTACTCAGCTGAGAGCGTTATTCAGCGCCCGCGAGTGACTGTTCTGTGTCGGTCTCACCGAAGGCCTTTCTGTAGTTATAATAGTGCATTCACAGTGTTTGAAAAAGAAAAGCAGCTTCTGCTCACCGTCGGAGAAGTCACGCAGGTTTATTCATTGCAGGTTTGTTCATCCAGCAATGTGTCTTCTGATTTGTGTTGTTTCAGCGGAGTATGGAGGGATTCTGGAAGTCCGTGGCACGTGTCGTTCCCAGAGAACCAGAAGACATGCGGATCCTGAACCCGTATTTCATCCAGGAAGCCGCCTTCAGATTCATCGGTCTTCCGTATAACAAGGGCCTCATGGGAAGAGGGGTGAGCAGCGAACGCAGGAGTCATTAAAGCAGTCGCTTCATGAGGAATCTGTCATTCATTGCTATTAAAGCTAGGCCAATCTTGCTTTGAAAGCAGATGGTTTCACCCTCCCTTCAGATCGCTCTCCAGAACACACAAATGCTCACAGCCAGAGCAGAGTCTGCAAAGCGTCTCCGTCTTTGATCGGCGTTAAATTAAGGCACGATTTTTGGAACCAATGTATATTCTGTTGACTTTTCTACATTTGCATTATCCCAAAAGTTTCCAACAATGTTTAAATCCACAGAAATCAGTTGTGTCAGCTGTCAATGACATCATATCCACATTACCCTCGATATTCGGTTTTACTTCTGCAGAAACTGAGGAAACTCAAGATGCTTTAAGGATAATCCACGGCTAGCTGTGCTTTAAACTGTTTTAATTACCGTATTTTCCCACATGTAACCCGCAGATGCAGATAATCCGCACCCTCATAAAGCCCACAGGTTTTGGGGGTTTGTGTAAAAAATCGTTGGTATAACCCGCACCCTTATATAACCCGCACCCTTATATAACCCGCACCCATAGACTGATGAACTTTTTTGTGTAAGTTCACATTTCGAATGTTGCTCGCATGATGTCAATTATCATAACTGTTCAGCTCGGTACACAGTGCTTGTGTGCGAAATTCACACTATAAGAAAACAAACACAAGTCAGAATGAGAAGAAAAAGAAAGAGCAGTGTCTCTCGCTGTGCAGCAGCTCGTCCCTTAAGAAGCGATTCTACAGGTGTTGATCATCGGATGAGATGAGAAGAGCCCGCCCTCATGCAGCACAGCCAATCACGTCTTCTTGCATGATTGACAGGTCAGACAGCCAATCAGCAGCAGCTGTCAGAGTGACGGTACAAGCGCCAGAGACAACAACCCTCGCAAGAAAGAAAAACTGTAAGAAAATACCGCAAAAAAAAAAAAAAACTTACGTCCTTAGGGGCGTAAAAAATACATTGAAATATTGTTAGATGTAAAAAATTTGTGATATAGCCCGCACCCTCATATAACCCGCACCTCCCCTGTGGGGTTTGTAAAATCTGGTATAACCCGCGGGATATATGCAAGAAAATACGGTACTACAAAATAGCAATTTTACCCCCTCTTTGCTGATAAATATAATGTAGCAGTTCAGTAGTGAAGCTATTTTATTACATGCTCTATTATATGCTCTCTGTGTGCGAGTCACACGTGCTTCAATGAAAACAGGGCATTAGTGTAGAAAGTTGTTTCAACTACCTGTGCATTAAACGGCTTTGTTGCACACCTTCCAGCCAATCAGAGTTGAGTATTCAGACAGATCATGGTATAATGTGCTTTATTAGACAGGTGAGCAACTGTTTGGATGCCTTTATTGACTGAAAATGAGTCATTGCTATATAACTCAAACGTGGTTAGTCTTATTGTTTGAATCTTGTTTTCTTGATGTAACATGTTTTTATCTTGCCTCAGACACAGCAGTGTTTTCTCACTGGCTAACATGGCATTAGAGCTTGATTTGTAGTAACAGTTTCACTCCACGATGTGTTGTTTTAAAATGAATTGCATGCCATTTAACAGCATAATATTATAATATGATATTCTCTAGTGACTCACACCATCAGATTAATGTTATAGCATAACTTTCAATGCACTATGATTGCTTTAACCAAGTAAAATAAGATAAACTGACGTGTATGAGTAGTAATTCAGCACTTGCGTCTTTTATTAAAATGAAATAAAATAATGTGAATTTAAGTGATCAAACGTAACTGTAACAAAGTTCAGGGAAGAACTGTAATCGTAAAATAAACTGCGGCATATATGCATATGCATTATGTGCAGCGTAAAATGTCCCAGGCTCTCGTCCCGCCCGATCCACAGTGTGTTTGCCCTCTGCTGCCATGGGCACGAGTGTTTGAGGGGCTGAAGCCGTGATGCGTTTCCTGTGTTATCAGCATGCAGTCTGGAGCAGGATTAGCCTAGAGAGTGTCTCACTGCGCCGATAAGACTTTCACCATGAGGTGACTGGATGATCCTTCTCTGCTGATAAACACACACACACACACATCTCCTGCTCTCTGATAGAGTCAGTCACACGCTGCGTTATCTGCACTGAAGTGTGTGAGCGGTGCACTCATCCACTCCATCCATGATGCTTCAGTGTTGCACCTCCATCTTCAGTCATGCATTTCATCAAGCAAACTACATTTATATTAATGAATTAAAACTGCTATTAGAAAATGAATTCTTGATTTAAATGTATTTGTTTTTCCTGTTTACTTAGACATTTTGTAGTTGAATACTTTTACCCTGATGCATTACGTTTATTCAAACAATATAGTTGCAAGTCATCCACCTTATTTTTTCTGTGAATGTGCAACATTTCTGATTAATTAGCCACTATATGCAAGTAACAAAAAAATTAAAATAAAACCGGTTTTCACTACAATATGGTAAGAAATACCAGTTTGCGATATCAAGCAGCTTAAAAAGCTATTGTGTACAGCTAAAAATAACTGGAAGCTTATAAGACCGGAAATTCAATTTAGAAATTACTGTGAATCTGTTATTATTTTTGCAATTATTTTGAGTGAATTTGGTTCATAAACTGTTATGATTGATGCATGTAAAAATGAATTCTCTGAAACGTTCTCTCATCATCCGTTTCTTTAAATTGAGTCATTTTTTTGTCCTTTATAATCTACACAAGTTCCTGTATGCCTTCTGCGCACCTTATACCCTGTTCCCTGAGCACTCATTGTTATTATTGCTTTATTTCCTCCAGAATATTCCTACACTAGGGACGGTTGCGATCACAATGGCTCTCCATAACTGCGACGAGGTGGCGGTGGCAGGGTTCGGATATGACATGAATTCACCTCATGCGCCTCTGCACTACTACGAGAAGCTCAAGATGTCTGCAATCAAAGAGGTAACGACTTGATTTAATTTCTGCCTTAATCGGCTCCAAAACGAGCCGCTTCACCACTCGTATTAAAGAGCAATATTTGAAATCGATACGTTTACCTTTCAACCCTATTATTAGATATTACGAAAACAATAAAAAAAAGAGAAATTCACTGCTTTTTGTCATTTTTTCCATGAACCCTTGTTAATTTCTGAACTCTAGCTTATCATAGTTAACAGAAAGCCCTATTTTTGGCATTTAAGAAGAGTAGCGTGCAAATGTGTTTGGTCGATGGTCTTTGGGAATATCCCGTCCGTTGACTCACACACTCAAACAGTCACGTGACCTCATGGCTGCCGTCTGTTCCAGGAAAATGCAGAAACCCGAGAGGTCAGATTGGTAGCTTGAGCTGTGTGTGTGTGTGTGTGTGTGTGTGTGTGTTGATTGATGCTTTAGCTTGCCAGGCTATTCATAAAGTGGAGTAGTCCGATACAACAGATACAAGTCTAACTAGCAATCAACAATGAGGATTTCTGTTAGTCCAGGCCAGTATTTTCACTTTCCCCATCGCAAAAGAAGTTTTTATTGATAGCAACATTTTTTTAAATTCTATGTTTTTGCAAAAAAATAAATATGCACAGATTTCTGTCCTGAAACTCTCGATAAACTCGTTGTTTAACCTTCAAATACTTGAAACCCTCCTCCTTCCCCAGCTCCACCTGTATAGATCTACCCTGGTAACTCATGAATGATACTGTACTGCGGCAGCAGCAGTTTGCAAGTTTAAGTTTGCAAGACATACTTATACTCACAGTATTACAAGTAACTTGAGCTACGTAATCAGACTTTTTCAGTAACTAGTAAAGTAATGCATTACTTTAAAATTTACAACTCATTATCCGAGTTACTTTTTCATAAAAGCAACACAAGTTACTTTGTTTTCCTATTTATTGACTGGCAGCTCCTGCCCTCAGATCAGGTGTGTGTGTGTGTGTGTGTGTGTGTGTGTGTGTGAGTGTGTGAGTGTGTGAGAGAGAGAACATGATGATGATTATTGTAGTTCTGGACTAAATGTGAGCATTTAATAATCTCACGTGCGCAAAAAACGATTCAGTTTTCCTCAAAATGAATAAAATCATTGAAATGCAAAATCAGAATATTACAAAAACCTCCATTAATTAAATATTAAATAAAACAAATATTTGTATTGATTTAATTTCATTATTATTGAGCAATGCACTCGCTGCTGACCTTCAGTGATTCAGTTCAACCTTAAGCAGAAATGACTTTAGATGTTTGGTGTTTGTAAGTGTTAAACTTTCTTCTTCTGCGATGCAGAACGGCTGAAAGGTTTGTTTGAGCTCGACTGAACCTGCGTAAACTTGCATTTCTTTCAGTCTTGTTATTTAACTATTGGTGTAAAAGTGCTTTATTAAAAAACAATTAAACAAACAAGCCCAGCTCAGATAAGAGAAAAAGTAACTAAGTAATGCAATTAAAGTTACTTTTAAAGCAGTTACACAATATTGTAATGCATTACTTTTCAAAGTAACTTTCCCCAACACTGATTATACAAAATTCTGCTTTCGCAAGAAGCAAGAAAATATGTAGAAAATGCACTGGACGTTTTTTTTTTACAAATAAATCACACTGGAATGACAGACTGTTGTTTTACGTGTTTACCGGAGGTGGAGCAAACAAAAGCAAAGCTACATGTGCTGCCGTCATTTTGAGCACAGCCCGTGACAAACCTTTGACCGTTTACTCCATTATTTCTCTTTTTCTCTCTCTCACACACACACACCCAGTCATGGACGCACAACATATCCAAAGAGAAGGAGTTTCTCCGGAAGCTGGTGATGGGAGGCGTCATTCAGGACCTGACCAGTGGGATCTGACGGTATGACAGCCATCCCAGCTGATGGACTCTCACTGACGCCAGCCGTCGCCGGTACGATCGCATGACGCCACCGGAGGAAGTGACCTCGCCTCAGATGCGGGACGGTATCCATGGCAACCTCACCTCCATCATGGTAATGCTTGTTTTATGATGCCACGTAGGCCCGAGTCCGTCCCTGCGCGCCCGACAAAGACTGGAAACGAGCTGCTTTCTCCTGTTTTTTACTCCACAGGATTCAGTATTTATTTTAGACGGTTTTTTTTTAATCATGAAGCGGTTTTATTTTTTTAAGTCAAGCATTGAAATGCTTTGGTACTGTTCTCTTCAATCTCAGGCTATGCACAACTACACACAACTGATGATTGATTGTCACTAATGATTTTCTGCTGCTCTTCAGACGAGTGCCATTAAACAAAAGCACCTTCCACATGTATGTCCATCTCCGTGTGTAACCTCATCATGAGACCCGGCAGATTAAAGTATTATCAACATTTATACATCCGTTCTGAAAAGGGTTTTCATTTGAATTGTTGACTGTGTGATAACGCGTGAGAATCATAGCACACATTTAGCGGGTGATGTGTCAGTCAAATTTCATGATTCTTAATACCAAGAATGATGCAATATATAAAATAAATATTTGAATAGCTTAATGGCATGTAGACTTTTAATAAACACATTTTATTTAATCTACTAAAGTGCAACAGATGAAAAATCTTTGGGAGAATAGACTTGTCGAGGTTGTTAAAGCTGTCAGCCTGCATTATTTCAACGTACTTTTTAAATGATCACGTTTAATAGTGGAATTTCTGGTGAAAACAGCATTACCCATGATGCAATACAGAAACATCCACCAATCAGAGAACTGACGAATTGCACCAGGAACTCTTTAGGTTCGTCCTCTCCCATTAAGCACTTTACATAATAGTCGGTTTCGTTTTACACTACCAAACTGCTTAAATGTGTGTGCATGCGTGTGTCCAATACAGATCAGAAGAGTTGGAAAGTTAGTCAACCAGATCAATTCAGACCAGAAATCTGTTGATTATATCATGTGTTGCTTTATCATGGAATCGTAATTTTAAACTCACCTAAAGGATTATTAGGAACACCTGTTCAATTTCTCATTAATGCAATTATCTAATCAACCAATCACATGGCAGTTGCTTCAATGCATTTAGGGGTTGGTCCTGGTCAAGACAATCTCCTGAACTCCAAACTGAATGTCAGAATGGGAAAGAAAGGTGATTTAAGCAGTTTTGAGCGTGGCATGGTTGTTGCTGACCAGACGAGCCGATCTGAGTATTTCATAATCTGCTCAGTTACTGGGATTTTCACGCACAACCATTTCTAGGGTTTACAAAGAATAGTGTAAAAGCATCCAGTGTGCGGCAATCCTGTGGGAGAAAATGCCTTGTTGATGCTAGAGGTCAGAGGTCAAGGGCGACTGACTCAAGCTGATAGAAGAGCAACATTGACTGAAATAACCACTCGTTACAACCGAGGTTTGCAGCAAAGCATTTGTGAAGCCACAACATGCACAACCTTGAGGCGGATGGGCTACAACAGCAGAAGACCCCACCGGGTGCCACTCATCTCCACTACAAATAGGAAAAAGAGGCACAATTTGCACAAGCTCACCAAAATTGGACAGTTGAAGACTGGAAAAATGTTGCCTGGTCTGATGAGTCTCGATTTCTGTTGAGATATTCAGATGGTTGTTAGGTTCGTTCTCTTCTGTCCTTGGAGATGTACTGTTCACCAGAATAATTAAAGAGCGCTCTTGAAGCAAGAATCGAGAACCACACGAATGAAATCAAATCTGGTTTATTCGACTTACTGAAAATATAAAAGCTTATATGGGGTTTGCTTCTGCTCTCCGCCCTCAAAAATCAGCAGGTCCAAGGTTACTTTTGTGCTGACATCACGTAACATCCCATCAGATATTATCACACAACAGTTTATACAGGTCGGGTCGACTTGACACAGTGTAAACATGAATCGTGGCAAAAGTATAGGAGATGTTAAAACAACAAGAACAGGAGGACATGTCAGCACATCTTCTGATCAAAATACAAGGCTACAAAATATGTCAGTTGCAGAAATACTGAGGGTTTTAAACCGAGGGTAAAACATTAAACCAAGTGCATGGTCAACGTGCTCTCCACAAAATAGTAAGAGGTTAATGCTTGTGAGATATAATAGAGAATCCTTCGATGGTAGAGTCAGAATTTGGCCTAAACAGAATGAGAATCATGCCTTGTTATCACTGTGTAGGCTGGTGGTGGTGGTGTAATGGTGTGGGGATGTTTTCTTGGCACACTTTAGGCCCCTTAGTGCCAATTGGGCATCGTTTAAATGCCACGGCCTACCTGAGCATTGTTTCTGACCATGTCCATCCCTTTATGACCACCATGTACCATCCTCTGATGCTACTTCCAGCAGGATAATGCACCATGTCACAAAGCTCGAATCATTTCAGATTGGTTTCTTGAACGTGACAATGAGTTCACTGCACTAAAATGGCCCCACAGTCACCAGATCTCAACCCAATAGAGCATCTTTGGGATGTGGTGGAACGGGAGCTTCGTGTCCTGGATGTGCATCCCACAAATCTCCATCAACTGCAAGATGCTCCTATCAATATGGCCAACATTTCTAAAGAATGCTTTCAGCAGATTGTTGAATCAATGCCACGTAGATTTAAGCCGTTCTGAAGGTGAAAGGGCGTCAAACACAGTATTAGTGTGTGTCCCTAATAATCCTTTAGGTGAGTGTGTGTGTGTGTGTGTGTTTGTGTGTGTATGTGTATATACACACATATACATACGTATATATATAAGCACTCAATGAATTAAAAAAATTTACTTTTAAACAATGCTGCATATTGAAATGTCGGTTGTACGTACATTTAAAAAATGTTTAACAAACGTCCAACTAAAACGTTTGGGATGAAAGCATTCTATGAATGGTTATTTGTGTTAACATTATTGAGACGTTATTAAAGGCTCTCTAGCTTTGAAGGAACGCTCTTGATGCATCCGATCGGAGAATCCCAGCTCATCCAAACACTTGTGTTCGTTCTGCTGTTACATGATTGGAAAACATCAGCACATGTTTATGTACGGCTCATGTTTAGCATTTAAACCTCCACCTGATCAACCTGCCCTGTTTTTTCTTTCTCAAACAAACAGTTGGATGTTTATGTGTGCGTGGAGGAAGCGAGCGCTCGTCTCATGACTCACGGAGGGGATTTCAGGATCCTCCAGCCGAAAGGTTCATGGAAGCAGTAGGAATTTCTTAAGGGTTCTTTCAGTCAGACGCCGTTCCTGGAAATCAGAGCTGTACAAAATCCAGCTCTTTCCTCTGGCATGAAGTTCTGCTCAAGGCTGTTGAGAATCATGTAGCGACGTATCAGAGTGTGATTGTGTGTTTGATCAGATGCGTGACTGCTGTCAGACACTTTCGGCACGGCTGTATGACAGAAACGTCCCGACTCTGAATCCTATCCTTTTAGAAACCGTAACTGCACTTTGGAAATGAGTGAAGGTTTGATGTTTATGCAGTACAGCCCGGATTGAACCAACAACCACCTGCTTACCGACAATTACTTTAATGAAAGTAGCTTTTATGAATGCCATTGGCCACCTGGATTTGATTTTCTTTTTTGTGCATTTTTTAAATATATATATTTATTTTCATCATCCTTTAATCTAGATTATTTAGTTTTTAATCTGTTAACTTGTATAAATTCACTCTGTGATTAATTACATTATTAACTCTTATTTATAAAATTCAGTGACTTTTTTTTTTTTCCTGCTCATCAAGGCTGCATTTATTTTATTTATTTATTACCGAAAATTACTTTTATGATTGCCTGGATTTGATTTTCTTTTTTCTTTTTTTTTTAAAGGATATATTTATTTTCATCATCCTTTAATCTAGAGCATTTTGTTTTTAATCTGTTACTTTGATTAATGACATTATTGACTCTAAAATTCAGTGTTTTCTGAATAATTTGCACTACCAATCTTTTTTTTTCTGCTCACCAAGGCTGCATTTATTTGATCAAAAATACTGTAAAATCAGTAATATTGTGAAATATTATTACAGCTTAATTATATTATAAAGTGTAATTTATTCCTGTGATTAAAGCATCATTACTCCTCCAGTGTCACATGATCCTTCATAAATCATGACTATTTGATGCTCAAAAAACAATTATGATTATGATCAATGTTAAAAACCTTTGTGCTGCTTCATATTTTTGTGGAAATTACAACACATTTATTTCAGGATTCCTTGAGTTGAAATCATTTGTAACATTATAAAATAATTTACCGTCACTTTTGATCAAAGTAATGTGTCCTTGCTGAATAAATGTATTATATTT
Source organism: Rhodeus uyekii (assembly GCA_037043235.1). Lineage (NCBI taxonomy): Eukaryota > Metazoa > Chordata > Actinopteri > Cypriniformes > Acheilognathidae > Rhodeus > Rhodeus uyekii. Next base: position 497,488 of record JAWRVZ010000127.1, on the reverse strand, counting down.
AGTTTTTTATTAGTATTTTTTTATTTAGTTTTTACTTTTTTCAATGGGTAATGTAAGTCAGGAATAAAAAACTTTATTTTAGAGCCACTTTTGCCCACATGTTTTGAAATTGAAGTGCATTACTGTGACTTTTGGTGGTATTTTCCTGCTGATTTATTATAGACCGTGTAAAACATGCCAAAAACAAATCAAGAAATGACTTTTAAAGCAAATTTACAACGTTTAATTTCGAGGCTTCTCTCTGTGACATGAAGCAAAGCACTCCCTAAATTTCTGCTGCACTTTCCCTGTTACTTTATCAAACGCTGTCCTTGAGATTGTTTCGAGCTTGTAACGTTTTGATTGAAACGGTGAGCAGAGGAGCGGGAGAAATCCCGTTGGATTTACAGTAAAGAACTGGCAGCTGTGGCCAGAAACCCACTGTAAAAACAGCGCTTTTTAATGTTTGTTTATGTTATTAATGAGCATTGTAAAGTGTTAGCAGATGTTTTTTAATTGCCGTGTTAACAGTGAAACCTGGAATGTAAATCTTTCAAGCAGGCGTTTAAACATGGGTTTGTAAGATGCCACTCTCGTCGTGGCCTTGCCTTCAACCGAGCGTTTAATGTGTGCGCGGCGCAGTAAATAACACAGATTTAGTGCAGTGTGAGATCACAGACAGTTGAGCTATGGACACAACAGGCAGGTGTCTCCTATTTAAAGGCAATCCTTGACCCGCTGGTGCGCCGCGGGACGGAGGGGAAGCAGGTTTCGGGGGTCTGACAGGTGTGTGTGTCCATGTAGGTGGGCCTGCGTGACTGGACTGCGACGGACGGGTCACATCCTGACAGCTTCACACCCCGCGGAGCAGAGTTGAGCAGGCTTTGGTTACGTGTGAAGCTCTGTCTGGGAAGAGTCTCTCTGCTTTGGCTTCATTCTCTCCGACAGGTCATCGACTCGCACCCGCTCTCTTAAGACTCGAGCAGGAAACGCACCGGCGGCGGCGGCATGAGCACTGTAACGCGCGATCGCTGCATGAGAATTGAAGTGATGCAAAGAGTTTGGACGGTTTGGAGAATATTTTTGTTTTTTAAAATAATTCATTTTATAAGCTATCAATTAGCGTCGCTTAAGTTGTTCCAAACCTGCATGAATTTCTTTCTTCTGAACAAAAAAGATGATATTTTGAAGTTTATAAATAACCAAACCATAGTAACTTTTGTGTGTATGACACACACACAGTAGTGTGAAAAAGTGTTTGCCCCCTTCTTGATTTCTTTTTTTTTTCTTTCATGTTTGTCACTTAAATGTTTCAGATCATCAAACAAATTGAAATATTTTTAAGTTTAAATTATTTTTATGTTTTTAAGTAAAGGTTGTTATTAAGGGAAAACAAAATCCAAACCTACATGGCCCTGTGTGAAAAAGTGTGTGTATATATGTGTGTGTATATATGTATGTGTGTGTGTGTGTGTGTGTGTGTGTATACATGTGTGTGTGTGTGTGTGTGTGTGTGTGAGGAAAAACTTTATTTTACTGACTGCTGTAGTTCTGCAAAAATATGTGTGTATATATATAAGTTTGTACTAATGTTTGTACTGTTACTTTAAAAAAGCTTTAAAAAAAAAGCTTAATAAAGCAATTTTTTTTCCAGAAAATGTTTTGTTGAGTAGATCATAATATAAAAGTCCATAATAAGAAACAAAAGCCAGTAATTAAATGGAGGTACTGGGTATCAAACATCTCAAAAGGCCCTATCCTAGAGTATTTATGTCAGTATTTCTTTTATTTACAATACAACTCATTTACTTCCTCCAGTTCTTTTCACATCCTGTCCCCGTCCCGTCATTGTGTTCGGGGATCGCATGCATCTTCATGGGGTTTAATTGTCTCAGAGTGTTCCCTGTAAAACTTCACTAACTCTGAGAGAGAGAAGGATCCGATCTGAAGGATATGAGAAGATAAAGGAGGAGTTTGAGGCCCTTCTGGGAAGCCGAGCATGTGTGTTTACCTCAGCGTCAAGCATCCTCTCTATGTGCCGGTACATTCTCTGGCTCGAGGCACTAAATATAAACTCCAGCGTTGTTTGCTATATCGTGTTAGTTTACATTTTGTCTTAAAGAGGTCAGCCTGTGCTGTTTTCCAACATCAATGTCTATTCCCTTTCAACTGGTCTGTATTTCAGTGAGCAATTATTATTATTATTACCCTCGCATTTCATTCACAGCCGGTGATGAACCAGATGTTTTTGATTTGTGGTTTTATTAGGGGCGTTTAGGATTATATTTTGGCACAATAATATGTTGTCTGAGGATGCATTTATTTGATCGAAAAACACAATACGGTAATATTGTGAAATATTTTAAAATAACCGCTAAAATATTTAAATATTTTTAAATAATAGAATTTAAAATAACTTTGAAAATGTCATTTATTCCTGTGATTAAAGCTGAATTTATTAGTTGATAAATACAGTAAAACAGTGTAATATTATATCAGTGTAAAACAGCTGTTTTCTATGTGAATATATAGTAAAGTGTCATTTATTCCTGCGATTAAAGCTGAATTTATTAGATGATAAATACAGTAAAAGAGTGTAATATTATATCAGTGTAAAACAGCTGTTTTCTATGTGAATATATAGTAAAGTGTCATTTATTCCTGTGATTAAAGCTGAATTTATTAGATGATAAATACAGTAAAACAGTGTAATATTATATCAGTGTAAAACAGCTGTTTTCTATGTGAATATATAGTAAAGTGTCATTTATTCCTGTGATTAAAGCTGAATTTATTAGATGATAAATACAGTAAAACAGTGTAATATTATATCAGTGTAAAACAGCTGTTTTCTATGTGAATATATAGTAAAGTGTCGTTTATTCCTGTGATTAAAGTTGTATTTTCTTTAAAATGAGTATTTGCTGTATATGATTATTATATCTCACTGATTAAACTTTTGAACAGGAGTGTACTTTGCTAAATCCTGGATTATTAGTTAACAAAAAACTAAAACCATACATAATCCTTCAAACAAAGAGAAAGAACTGAAATAAAAATGGTTGGTTTGCAATCAAGGCAACATTTAGCTGAACCTGATGTCCTAAAATAACTGAAACTGAAATAAAAATTATGTAGACAAAAATAATAATCAAAGGGATAAAAATGCAACAATATTGCTAAACCTTTATCTAAAATTAAAACAAAAAATGTATTATAAATATAAATAATATCTAAAAACAACAGTGGATCTCGTCCGGCATTGTTTGTGATTCCTCAAGTCGTGTGGCTTTAAAATTCATTGTAACCAGAAGCACAGTGACAAAAAGGCCTATTTTTTGTCTCACTAAATAGAAAGACCTAGAATGATTTAGCAGCTTGACCTGAGCCGCAGGAGTCTGATCCTGCAGTGACCACCCATGAGCCTCCAGCGCTCTTCTGCATCCAGAGCTCCTGTCCTGTCCCCATTGTCTTCCTCACGACAGAGCCCATCTCAGCGGGACATCGGGACACACACGGAGGAGAGAGGGACGCGAGGCAAAGGTCAGGCTCTGGGGTCGCCAACACAGGCGCTGTCTTAAATGCCTCCCTCAAATTGAATCTTGCATTCTGATGTTTTCCGACAGGCGCCAGCCGAGCGACTGAGATGATGGATCCTGGACCTCCTCCATCCACTGGTCGGGTTTCAATGGGGTTCGAATCAATTTTAAAGAACCCTTTATACCAGAAAGGTTCTATACACTCAAAAAGAAAAGAAAACGCTGTGTTGAAACAACATTTTGTGGGTAAATATTTGACAGAACACATGCTGGGTTATTTTGACCCAACATTAACCCATGCTGGTTTTGTTTTTTGAGACCATGCTGATACGTGTCAATCTACCTGATATTGAAGGATTTTCATTTTAAATAGTAAAAGTAAACAGGACAGGAGCGGTTCATATGCAATATTTTTATATCCAATGTCTTGGACCAATGGGAATCTGTTCCAGATTTGCATTGACATTAAAAATGACCCAGCGCCTAGTTAAAAATACAAATAACCCAACAGGCTGAACCAGGCATTATTAAGTTGGCTTGAGAGAGCCAACTTACTGAAATGCTACTTAAACTTAATATTGTTTTTATGAGACTAGAATTTCTAGCAATTTTGAATGTCATAGAGGCGTTGTAGTTGGTTTATATTATTCATACTGACAATCACTGGCAGCTGCCACAAAGAACCTAACAATCCACAACCTAGCAACCAAACCGAGTACCCTAGCAACCATTTAGCCAGACATATATCTCTGCATCTGAGCGTCGCAGAGACACGGGGTTGGTTCTATTGACTCATGCTAGCAAACAGGACTTCCAACATGCTACACATGCTAACAGTGAATAGCTACATGCTAATATTGATTAGCTAATTGTTAAATTATGCTAAGAATGCCAAACAAACTACCCAGAACACCTAACAACCACCTAGTAATATCCTAGCAACCACCTCGGATAGTCTAGCAACACCATAGCAACCAACCCGAAATCCCTAGCAACCACCCAGAACACCTTAGCAACATGTTAATTTCTGATTGTTTATGGCAGCATCTTCAGAGTTAATGTTAAATTGTGCTACCAACATGCGAAATTAAATTTTCTTGTCTAACTTTCTCAAGCCAACTTCTAAAGTTTGTCTCGACAAACTTTATTCTCTAGTTGTTATTACAGTGTTTAAGGAGAAATGATTGCATTGTGCTTTCCTGTTTAATGGGTTTAACTAAAAAGCTAAAAGCTTCCACATACGAAGCGCCTGACGAAACTCTTTACGCTTCTGAAAGAACCTTTTCTTCTAAGAGAGCAGTGTGCATTAGATTGATGGCGTTGGTCAACAAATGCAATTTCATACTGGCTCAGACGCTGCATATTTCATAGGTTATTTATTTCCCCAGCCATTTATTAATGTAAATTATTCTTTCATTGCCCTGATTAAATATCAGGTCACAGGAGTGTAAAATCCTGGCACGCTTTGTCAAAATATACCAAATGGAAGGGCTTTCTTGTGGAAAAACAGCACGCTTTTTGTTTTAATTAGTTTGATGTTATCCAGACTAGACTTGTTTTAGCAGGACTTTGTGTACCCGCAATCCTGAAAACATGCAGTCTGGCTTCCTGCGCGAACTCCATCACATCTGTCAGAGTGCAGGTCAGCTTCGGCTCTGTGATCACACTGCGGGGACCGAGGTTCCCTCGCGCTGGAAGATGTTACAAGCAAAGTGCTTTGTTTTCGCAGCTGAAGAACGTATCCCCGAATATATATCACTTTGACAGAAGCCGACTGGAGTAAATGAGTATCGAAATAAAGTCGTATCCGTCATTAGCCCGTTTTCATGGCCTGCTTTATTGTTAGAGACAGCGCTTGGGAAAAATGCAGTGCGAAACGTACTTTGTTGCATTTTCGCAGCTGCTTTTCATTCAAAGCGACTCGAGTTACGGCGATAGATTATCGCTCAACTTATGCTTTAATTAGCAGAGTATAAATGTCTTCGCGTTACAAGGCAATATCAAGCCAATAAAAGAGCAACAGGACAAAACTCCATGCAAGTCATTTCTAGAAAGGTGTTTTGTTACCTTTGAAATGATACAAACAACTGTTCAACGTGTACATGTGATTGTATTCTGTGTGAACTGGGAGAGAATGACTTCATATATCCACTCAAATTCACACACAAAAAAGCAAATGTTGTGAAGATCCTGCAAAGCAAATGACACTTGCTTTGTTTTCTTGCTAACGCAGTGACATTAAAAAAGATATATGATTATTATTCAATTATATTACAAACAAGGGTGAAATATAAAATGTATAATACAACCAACCAACAATATTAGAGATACTGTATTGTAATAATGTATTATACATGAGTGAATTACCATTGCTAAATGACAATTTGCATAATATTCACATTGAAAACTATCTACTGTGTGTGTGTGTGTGTGTGTGTATTTGGGTAAACCCTACCTTAAGGGGACGAAATGTACCCACAAAGATAGCAAGATCCAAAATAATTGTGGGGACATTTTTTTGTTCCTCATGAGGAATTCAGCGAACACAGAATGACGTTTTTTGAACGTAAAAATGCCTGTAATTTCTGTAATTTCAAAAAAATTTCTGTAATGGGTAAGTTTAGGAGTAGAGGCAGTGTTCGGGAAATAATACAAATATAATAAAAATCATTGTCTATGGAAAGCCCCTTAAAACTCTGTGTGTGTGTGTGTGCGTGCGCGCATGTTTACTTGTACAACTATCTATGTAAGGACCTGTTTGAGTTTTAAACCATCGGACGGATGACAAAGAGAGTAAAGTGAGGACATTAAAGGCCTGTTTGAGGGCCTTGGCTTTAGGGATCCGGTTATAATGAGGTTTAGGGTCAAGGGTCGGGTTAGGCAGTTGAGACGGGAAAGGTTAGGACTCGCAAAGATAGATGTACAAGAATGCGTGTGTGTGTGTTTGAGGAAAAACAACAATCGCTACAGTGTGTGTCACACAATGTGTCCATCTTAAGAATGTGTCTGTCGGATCCTGACTGTCTCCTGAAAGTGTTGCTGGCGTTCTTTTAGTAAATGTGAGGGTTCGGTCATGGAGATTTACATGCACTCACTCCCTGGATACTTCTAATATAGTGTATTTTTTTAGCAAACCACTCAGAAGCTCCCGAATCAGATCCTCCCGGTGGGAGTTTTGCATGTGCAAACATCACACATTTAATTCTTGTTATTCAAAGCAATTCATTTGCCCAGATTAGAGTTAAGTCCCTGTGTGCCAGCTGTACTAGTTCAACTATTTGAACCTGCAACCTTTGGATTAGCATCCGCCCAGATCTGTAGCCGCTAAGCTACAGCCCCTGGTTTGCACCCTGACACATCAGGTCAAGCTCCACCTGCACGGCCCGAGGAAGGTATTTTAATCCTCTTTCTCTGTCTGCTTCGATGGCATGGCCATTTGCAGAGGAGCTTGAGCTGCAGCCCATCTTGATAAACTGAACTCTGTGTTGTGGGAAAGTGTTCTGCTTGCTAACCTGTCCGTTGTAAGTCTGGTGTTGATATCTGGCATGCTGATTTTTGTGCGAGCCGTGAGGTGACGCCATCGCAGACGAGAACGCACTTTCTGATTGAGCCAGAAAGTCACAGTGTTTGCTATTTGTTCTTATCGGAAAGCCTCATTATTGTTTATTTAATATGTCACTGATTTAGATTTTCTCTCATTTTCTCTGTTCTTAAACAGAGCCGTTCTTTGGCTGCGTATGTTAATGTGCCAAACTGAAATATACTTCATTAAAAATGAATGGAACTAAAAGCTTAATGTGATTTTAATCCTTATAGGTCTGTTAAAGACTATTAGTTACACTAATTACAATTAGTAATTAATTGTATCATATATTTTTTATTGAATGTGCCTTTCTTTGTAAAGCACTTTGAGTGACAATCTAGTGTGAAAGGGTTTTGTGAATGAAGTTTATTAGTGGTTATTTAAAGAAAGCATCACTGTTAGTGATTTAGAATTGACCATCTAGGGTCCGGGATTTTATTTTACAATTGTGTGTTGGTTGTTTTGATTTAGACTAGTTAATAATTACTTCGATTTGTAACTCTAGACATAGACACACACACTCTTAAAAATAAAGGATGGGGGTTTTCGCAGTGATGTCATAGAAAAAAGAAACATTTGTAGTTCCACAAAAAAACTTTAAGTGAGTCGTTCTAATTAGAAACGTTTTTTTAGCGTGAGGAACGTTCTAAGAGAATCTTTCGGCGAGCCGTTCTAAATGGAACCATTTTTCAGTGTGAGGAACGTTCTGAAAGAACCTTCTCACTCTAAACAAAGTCATTTGATCTGCAGAATCCTCACATCGCTGCTCTTTTAACCCACTGGTGTGTGTGTGTGTGTGTGTGTGTGTGTGTGTGTGTGTATGTGTGTGTGTGTGTGTGAGTGAGTGTGCTCGCGCGTGTGTGTGTCTCTGTGTGAGTGTGTGTCTCTGTTTGAGTGTGTGCGTGCGTGTCTCTGCGTGTGAGTGTGTCTCTGTGTGAGTGTGCGGGTGTGTGTATGTCGCTGTGTGATTGTGCGTCTCTGTGTGAGTGTGCGTGCGTGTTTTTTAGTGCATGTATGGAACGTTTTCGTAGTTAAAGGTTCTTCATGGAACCATAAATGCCAATAAAGAGTGAACAGAGAAACAATCTCTACGCCACTCGCATTTTCTTCTGAAGTGATAAAATATCTTTATATCATAGCAACATTAAGTAAACTCGTGGAAAGCAGAGCGCGATGGTGGAGGTGTGCCGACAGGTGAGCGCGTCTTTCCATCCACTCCAGCTCAGCGTAAAACTCTGACGTAGGCAGCCAATCGACCAATCAGAGCGCTCTCATTATAATCCGCGGCCGCGACGCGACGCGCTCTCCTGCAGGATGAGCATGGGCTCGCGTCGCGTCGCGTGTCCTGCATCATGTGATGCGGCTGGAATTCGACACCCCAGGGGCCGAAAGCTCTCTCGTGTGTTTGTGGGACTTGACTCCTGCGCTCAGTCAAACACTCGCTAGATCTGCTCACTCTGGACAGGTTTATGTGAAAAACGTGGATGTTGAGAATTATGCATCATCACTACAAGGAGAGGTCGAGAGGAAACACTTTCAGGAATACTTTGTCATTATCTGTGGATTATTTTCACTTAACAGTTTCTTAATTTATTTCACTCAAGTCCATGACAGGAGAGATCGAGCAGGACAGAAAAGGTAGGTTATCTTCTGCTCTTTTGTTGAAGTCGCATCTTTGAATAAGTTTATTAGCATAATGACTAGTTATATTTAAACAATAATTTGTATGCATTTTTATTATGTATGTTTAAAAAATGCAAATGCATGTGATTTTGGACAAATCAGACTTATTTCCGATACAAATGTTAAACAGGTTCATGGAATAATCTAATAAATTCACGTTTGTTTGTTAAGATTCAAGCATCATTTGCGATTCAATGTTTTTTTTCAGTAAGTAGCTATAATGTTTAACTTGTTTTTTTTATTAAAAAATAAATAGCAGGAGTGACTATTTCCTTTAATATTTCCTTTACAAAACCACATAAATATACACGGGTTGTTCTTGGATCTGTTGAAAGGTGGTTGATCCCAGAAAATTAAAGCAAAATAAAAGCTGCTCAACTTCTCAAGCTCATACAAACATGTTGAAAATGTTCCTCAGAGTACTTAATGAAGTGTATTCCTCTGCTTATTTGAGGAGCTTTTCCTCTGCTGACTGAGCCGTGATTGATTATGGGACTGACAGTAAAAGAGCTGTTTTCCTGTCTGGAAGGGATGAAATCTGGATACAGTTAGAGGAGAATCTCAGGACTGGGTTCTGGCCAGTCTCATATCAGTCTCATCCACAACGAGATCGTCTGAGTTGATCAGAAATGACAAATTCTCAGTTGTAAATGCTATGAATTTGATCTCACTTGTGGTCCAGGTGCATTTGTTTGTCATTGCTTATGTTCTATGCAGGAACAAATGAACACCAAACCACAGCATTGTAAGTATCTTTTTGAAAGAGTTTGCTGGGATTGTGCCGGTTCTCATGCATGATCAGCCCCATATGTAACTCTCATCCCATCAGTGTCTTCTGGATGAGTGTTTGTTGAGCAGGTAATATTGCCTTTCAGTATCAGATCGCAAACCCTTCTAAACTGACTTTGGGCGACTCCCTGGTATCCCGTAATCCTCGGATCATAATTACTCATTTGTTTGTCTGGCATGTGACTAAGGCAATTCCTTTCTCCCTGGTTATTTGTTATGTCATGGTGAGAGATTAAGAAGCAATGCCGAGTCATTTGCTCTTTTTTTTGAAGATGTACAGTGTGTTTTACACTGAGTTTAATGGAGGTTCCTGTTTTATCATAGCTGGCTCTCTTTGGTTTATGACTTGTCATGCATTCATGATGGAATGGCTATAATGTGCTCCGTTGATGAATTAGGTGTACTGGCTCTTAACGCTCAAGTGGCAGAATCACGCCTGCTTTAAGAGACACTAATGCAAGCACACGGCCCGTCTCAGTTTTACTGTCTGCTGAAATATCTGATGCCGTTTAATCACTTCTGAACTGTCTAGTTTTGGAGTATTTCCACCTAGACACTGTTTACTTTAATACCGTCTTATAGTGGGTCAGAAAGTGGTTTTCAACTGCTTTTGCACAGAGTTATAATAATAATATAGTTAATTATTTCATATATTTTAATTTTAATTATTTAAAATTGGTCAGTTTTATATATATATATATATATATATATATATATATATATATATATATATATATATATATATAAGCAGTTGAAAACCACTGTAATATAATATATAATATAATATATTTACTTTAATACTGTCTTATAGTGGTTTTCAACTGCGTTTGCACAGACTTATAATAATAATAATAATAATTATATATATATATATATATATATATATATATATATATATATATATATATATATATATATATATTTAAATTATTTAAAATTGGTCAGTATTAATAATGTGCTAAATACAGAGACAAGCCTATTGGACACACAAGCCTAAAGAAAGTGAGACAGGTTTTTTAAATGCTTTTTTTAAAGCTAAAAAATGATATAGAATATAGAAATGTAGAAACCTTTCGAGGTTCCCATTATTGTTTTTTTTAATATATATATATGGAAACTTAAAGGATTCTGCTATGTTTTTTATTTATAATTTGATTTTAATGAATTAATTTTGTTTTTGTTCATATCTAATTTTAATTCAATGTTATGAAATAAGCATATTTTATTATTTATTAAAGCATTAAGCTTTATTTTATCACTAAACGAATAAACAAACAACAACATGAAAATATTAGGCAATATAGAGGTTCCCATCATTGTTTATTTTTTTATAGATTTGATTTTAATGAATTAATTTGGTTTTGATTCATATTTAATTTTAATTAAATGGTATGAAATAAGGAGCTTTATTTTATCACTAGACACATAAAAAAAACATGAAAATGTTATGCAATAATTTAAGCCATTTCACCTTGTATAGAACTTTTGTCATAAAGTGTTCTTTAAACTTGTTCTATATAGAAAACATCCACTAAACATTCTAGTTCTAAAAGTGATTTATACAATTAGATGTATTTTACTCTAGTGACATTTTGCATCCATTTCTGACCCACTTGTTCTAAAGCACAGATTTGTCCATGTAAGCTGTCGGTGTTTGAGTTGCACAGGTGTGTTTTCAATGTCCATTTAATTTTGATGAAGCGACTACACGGCGAGTGTAGGTTTCATGACTCTTGTGTGTATGGAAACGAGGCAGAACATGAGTGTCAGGCGATCACACGGGACGCAGGAGCGCTGCGGTGTTAGGAAGAGTTATGGGCCGCAGTCGCCGTGTGGCAGTCCAGCGCTGGATAATTTATTACAGGCTCCGCTAATGAACAGCCTAGTTGTGCAATAATGAGAAACACCGTATCCAGGGTCAGAGCGGGGCAGAGGGACGCTAGAGCCATGCAGAGAGGGGCAGATTCTTACCAAACGTTAAATGCTAGTTATGTTTTGCCAAGTTTTTAATATAAAATTTGGTGCTTTCTGTACAGATCGTTTTGGACCAGGAACTGACCGATAGATGCATTTGTTTAAATCATAATGAAGAAATAGTTGGACAACAGAAAGCAGGAAACATTTTGCTAAATATGTTTATAGACTTTGTGGTTAAAAATGATGTCCATCAAAAGTTTTACTCATTTACATTTTACGGTTGCTACTAATCGCTTCAAACTGGTGTTGATGCGACTAACCTGGAGCATCTGGGCAGTTTGGTGATGAATTCAGCCCTCAAAACATGTTGACTAAACACGACTTGGTTTCCAGGAGGACTTCTGAAAGGAACCTGCGTGTCCGTCCTCCCTGAAGTCAGATAAAGTAAAGTTAGAGCTTTCTAGATCAAGAAGTGCTTTCCAGGTTCGTGTGTGACATGCAGAAGAATCTGAGCTGTTTGAGCTGAAAACTAGTGAAATACTAATTGTATGGAGAGACTGATGTGAATGCAATGGCATTATGCCTCGTATTTTATTTCCTTTCCTTTTAAGTCTTGCCTGGATTCATTGGTTGTCTGTATTCATTTCTCATCAAATTCCCAGACCAAATTATCTGAGTTGCTTAAACAATATTAAAAGTAATAATATATTTATATATTCTCTACACTCTTTAAATGGGACCTATTATGCCCATAAATGATGAGTCTCTGATGTCCAGAGAAGTTTCAGCTCAAAATACCCCACAGATAATTTATTATATCATGATGTAAATTCCCATTTTTGAATGGAAGGATAAACACGCTGTTTTCGTGCTTGTGTCTTTAAATGCAAATGAGCTGCTGTTCCCAGACACAATTTCCAGAAGAGGGCAGTGCCTTTACAGCTCATGCCTCTGATACTCTAAAATCTTAAGGGCCAGTCACACAGCGAAAACGCATGAATCACGCACAAATTACGCACATATTTTCATTTCTGCGCGGAGCGTGCGTCGTATGCGTAATTCGTCGGTGGAATGAACGTGGACCGTCAGTGATTTTAAGTGGATGTGCGTCGAAGGCGGTTTGTGCGTGATTTTGAGTGACTATGCGCGGGACACGCGCCGACCGTCAGTGCTTATACATCGAAACTGGTTCGAAACTGCCCACGTCCGTCCACTGACGCCCCACCTTCATATCACGCATGAACGGCGCACGTATCACGTTCATTCCACTGACAATGTGGATTCTGAAAGTGCTTGTTCGTTGTTTGGACGCGCTCCGTCAGTGATTCATGCGTCGAATGTTCGTGGAATACTTTGGTCAATTTCTCGACGCACAAGCACGCACAAACCCAATCTGTGCGTGATTTGTGAGTGATTCGTGCGTGATCGGCTGTGTGACTGGCCCTTAAAACATCTGTTTGGTTTGATGATCATCTCTATCGCTCACACTCACGTGACTGCAGTTCTACATCATCATGAAAGCTTATGATCGGCATGCGTTTTAAACTCATATCAGACTAAACTTCAGATATATGTTTTTCTGAGCGCAAACACCCGAAGCTCTCACACAGAAAGCTGGATGTCAGACGACGCGGCCCGTGAGGATTAAACTAAGCTCTCTTTCACATCTTATTGCGCTTGAACTGTCAAACACACACTAGGTTCACATAAACAGAAAGAAATCGCATGTGTGTATTAGATCTGTGTATTAAAGCGAAAGCAGAGTAATGCACACTTTCTACTGCTATATAAGCTGTTAATATGAATCAACAACAGAAAAACAGAATCACTCTCGACTGAATAGGTTAGTAGCTTTAATAAGAATACATTTCTAACTGGAATGCTGCTGTTGAACGTGGATAAACATGTGGACTGTTCTGCTCACGGAGGGGCGGAGTCTATGATAATAGGGCGGAGTTTGTCAGATGTGGGCGGGGCCTGTGCAATGTGATGTCACATATTCACTGACACTGCTTAGGACTTATGTGGAGTTAAAATAAAGAAAAGAGGAGTGGGTTTATTACTAGACACTTCCGGCATACATGTATGTTCAAACACCATGGATAAGTGAATTTTGCATTATGGGTCTCCCTTGAGTCATCTATTGACTCATATTGTCTATTTTTAATTATGTATTTCTCCTAATTTGAAGAAATGAAAATGGATGCTTTCATTAAAGTTGACATGAATTACTGAAAAAATGTAATTTGTTACATTTATATAATGCATTTCCCGAGCACTTGTATGGAAGGGGGGAATCTCCTCAACCCCCACCAATGTGCAGCATTCGTCTGGATGACACGACGGGAACCATAGTTCTCCAGAACGTCCAGCACACACACCAGCTCATTGATGAAGCCAGGCCGTTTATATGGGGCTGTGATGATGAACCTGGCCAGAATGCCGGGATTAAACCCGTACTCTTTATGAAGGATATCCTAGGATTTTCAATAAGCACACAGTCAGGACCTTGGTTTAACATCTTTAGATCGCTTCCATCGCTATATTTGGGGCGTTATATAGCGCCCCAAATATCCCATCCAGGCTCTGACTGACCAGACGAGAGCTGCGGACTGATAAATAGTCTTTTATTCCCTATTGAGACGTAGTGAAACGCCTTCTGGAACAAGATCAATTTGATTGGATGGTGGTGGTGGTTTGCTATTGGTGGATCTCAAGTGATTGACAGGTTATCGCCCCGCCCTGATGTGCACAGATAAATTGAACAAAGAGTTTGAACAATTGAACAATTAAACAAATAGTTGTTTTATTTAATGGTGACTTCACGTCTACTGAACGACAATGTTCCTCCGGGAAAGTCTTTGAACCGATATGCTGTGATTTTTGAGTAATGTTCAACAGTTTGTGCTTGCATGCAGGATGGTTTGAGACTAAAGGAGTGAAAATGCATTGGGTTGAACTCCGCAAATTCAGCATTCATGTGAATGTTCCCGAAGTTTCATCTGGGTAAACAAATACAAACACTTGTCAGAGTGCATCTCTTTCTCCCCTTCTCTGTCCATTTTGTCTCTTCAATATCAATCTTCATATGCGTTACCCACCCCAGTTTTCTCCTTTGGCTCTCATTTCTCCAGCGGACAGCTTGGACCCCACAGAGAATGAACACACACTGCTGAAAAGTTTATCTGATTTGTTTCACACACACACACACACACACACACACATGCTGGATTTTATTATTTGCGAAATGTTATTGATTCATCATGTCAGCGAGCAGGTTCATTTATCTTAATGGATCGGACAGATGTGTGTGTCTGTATACACCACAGAGAAACAAGGAGATGAGAGCTAGATAGTTGTGTGTGTGTGTATTTGAGGAGGTCTCATTGCTGGACATCTGGTTCTCCACTGTCACGCTCATACAGAAGTTTCTCAGTAGAGAATCCAAACAGACGCCTCTTCATTTACAGAAACTGAAACGTGTTTAAATTCTGTCAAAGCTGTCCTTCCAGAGCAGCTCATCCCTCTTAGTTCACAGACGGGCTTGTATAAAATGCATACGTCTCTGATCATCTCTCTGTCTGTCTTTTTCACAATAGTAGATACTTCTGATGACAGTTAACTGTAAAAATCTCCCTGACATGATGCAAGGCCATTGCTATGCAGTAGATTCAGCATTCTGGGTGGTTGCTAAGGTGCTCTGGGCAGTTGCTAGGCGGTCGGTGCAAATGAAAAGAGTTCATCCTCAAGTCTGTGGGATTTCCTTGCGCTTTTAATGCTTATTTTAAGGCGAAATGCACAGATGTTTTATTTTTATAAAGAACACGGCCTCTCAACAAGTTACTGTTTCACTTCTGTTTTAATATATAGTAAAATGTAATTTATTACTGTGATTAAAGCTGAATTTATTAGATGATAAATACAGTAAAACAGTATAATATCATATCAGTGTAAAACAGCTGTTTTCTATGTGAATATATAGTAGTCATTTATTCCTGTTATTAAAGCTGAATTTATTAGATGATAAATACAGTAAAACAGTGTAATATTATATCAGTGTAAAACAGCTGTTTTCTATGTGAATATATAGTAAAGTGTCATTTATTCCTGTGATTAAAGCTGAATTTATTAGATGATAAATACAGTAAAACAATGTAATATTATATCAGTGTAAAACAGCTGTTTTCTATGTGTATATATAGTAAAGTGTCATTTATTCATGTGATAAAAGCTGAATTTATTAGATGATAAATACAGTAAAACAGTGTAATATTATATCAGTGTAAAACAGCTGTTTTCTATGTGAATATATAGTAAAGTGTCATTTATTCCTGTTATTAAAGCTGAATTTATTAGATGATAAATACAGTAAAACAGTGTAATATTATATCAGTGTAAAACAGCTGTTTTCTATGTGAATATATAGTAAAGTGTCATTTATTCCTGTTATTAAAGCTGAATTTATTAGATGATAAATACAGTAAAACAGTGTAATATTATATCAGTGTAAAACAGCTGTTTTCTATGTGTATATATAGTAAAGTGTCATTTATTCATGTGATAAAAGCTGAATTTATTAGATGATAAATACAGTAAAACAGTGTAATATTATATCAGTGTAAAACAGCTGATTTCTATGTGAATATATAGTAAAGTGTCATTTATTCCTGTGATTAAAGCTGAATTTATTAGATGATAAATACAGTAAAACAGTGTAATATTATATCAGTGTAAAACAGCTGTTTTCTATGAGAATATATAGTAAAGTGCCATTTATTCCTGTGATTAAAGCTGAATTTATTAGATGATAAATACAGTAAAACAGTGTAATATTATATCAGTGTAAAACAGCTGTTTTCTATGTGAATATATAGTAAAGTGTCATTTATTCCTGTTATTAAAGCTGAATTTATTAGATGATAAATACAGTAAAACAGTGTAATATTATATCAGTGTAAAACAGCTGTTTTCTATGTGTATATATAGTAAAGTGTCATTTATTCATGTGGTAAAAGCTGAATTTATTAGATGATAAATACAGTAAAACAGTGTAATATTATATCAGTGTAAAACAGCTGATTTCTATGTGAATATATAGTAAAGTGTCATTTATTCCTGTGATTAAAGCTGAATTTATTAGATGATAAATACAGTAAAACAGTGTAATATTATATCAGTGTAAAACAGCTGTTTTCTATGAGAATATATAGTAAAGTGCCATTTATTCCTGTGATTAAAGCTGAATTTATTAGATGATAAATACAGTAAAACAGTGTAATATTATATCAGTGTAAAACAGCTGTTTTCTATGAGAATATATAGTAGTGTCATTTATTCCTGTTATTAAAGCTGAATTTATTAGATGATAAATACAGTAAAACAGTGTAATATTATATCAGTGTAAAACAGCTGTTTTCTATGTGTATATATAGTAAAGTGTCATTTATTCATGTGATAAAAGCTGAATTTATTAGATGATAAATACAGTAAAACAGTGTAATATTATATCAGTGTAAAACAGCTGATTTCTATGTGAATATATAGTAAAGTGTCATTTATTCCTGTGATTAAAGGTGAATTTATTAGATGATAAATACAGTAAAACAGTGTAATATTATATCAGTGTAAAACAGCTGTTTTCTATGAGAATATATAGTAAAGTGTCATTTATTCCTGTTATTAAAGCTGAATTTATTAGATGATACAGTAAAACAGTGTAATATTATATCAGTGTAAAACAGCTGTTTTCTATGTGAATATATAGTAAAGTGTCATTTATTCCTGTGATTATTAACAGTGTAATATTATATCAGTGTAAAACAGCTGTTTTCTATGTGTATATATAGTAAAGTGTCATTTATTCATGTGGTAAAAGCTGAATTTATTAGATGATAAATACAGTAAAACAGTGTAATATTATATCAGTGTAAAACAGCTGATTTCTATGTGAATATATAGTAAAGTGTCATTTATTCCTGTGATTAAAGCTGAATTTATTAGATGATAAATACAGTAAAACAGTGTAATATTATATCAGTGTAAAACAGCTGTTTTCTATGAGAATATATAGTAAAGTGCCATTTATTCCTGTGATTAAAGCTGAATTTATTAGATGATAAATACAGTAAAACAGTGTAATATTATATCAGTGTAAAACAGCTTTTCTATGAGAATATATAGTAAAGTGTCATTTATTCCTGTGATTAAAGCTGAATTTATTAGATGATAAATACAGTAAAACAGTGTAATATTTTATCAGTGTAAAACAGCTGTTTTCTATGTGAATATATAGTAAAGTGTCATTTATTCCTGTGATTAAAGCTGAATTTATTAGATGATAAATACAGTAAAACAGTGTAATATTATATCAGTGTAAAACAGCTGTTTTCTATTTGAATATATAGTAAAGTGTCATTTATTCCTGTGATTAAAGCTGAATTTATTAGATGATAAATACAGTAAAACAGTGTAATATTATATCAGTGTAAAACAGCTGTTTTCTATGTGAATATATAGTAAAGTGTCATTTATTCCTGTGATTAAAGCTGAATTTATTAGATGATAAATACAGTAAAACAGTGTAATATTATATCAGTGTAAAACAGCTGTTTTCTATTTGAATATATAGTAAAGTGTCATTTATTCCTGTGATTAAAGCTGAATTTATTAGATGATAAATACAGTAAAACAGTGTAATATTATATCAGTGTAAAACAGCTGTTTTCTATGTGAATATATAGTAAAGTGTCATTTATTCCTGTGATTAAAGCTGAATTTATTAGATGATAAATACAGTAAAACAGTGTAATATTAGATCAGTGTAAAACAGCTGTTTTCTATGTGAATATATAGTAAAGTGTCATTTATTCCTGTGATTAAAGCTGAATTTATTAGATGATAAATACAGTAAAACAGTGTAATATTAGATCAGTGTAAAACAGCTGTTTTCTATGTGAATATATAGTAAAGTGTCATTTATTCCTGTGATTAAAGCTGAATTTATTAGATGATAAATACAGTAAAACAGTGTAATATTATATCAGTGTAAAACAGCTGTTTTCTATGTGAATATATAGTAAAGTGTCATTTATTCCTGTTATTAAAGCTGAATTTATTAGATGATACAGTAAAACAGTGTAATATTATATCAGTGTAAAACAGCTGTTTTCTATTTGAATATATAGTAAAGTGTCATTTATTCCTGTGATTAAAGCTGAATTTATTAGATGATAAATACAGTAAAACAGTGTAATATTATATCAGTGTAAAACAGCTGTTTTCTATTTGAATATATAGTAAAGTGTCATTTATTCCTGTGATTAAAGCTGAATTTATTAGATGATAAATACAGTAAAACAGTGTAATATTATATCAGTGTAAAACAGCTGTTTTCTATGTGAATATATAGTAAAGTGTCATTTATTCCTGTGATTAAAGCTGAATTTATTAGATGATACATGCAGTAAACAAGAAACATGATTATTATGATTATGATTTTTATTATTTTTATTATGATTATTATGATTATCAACTCAATTGTGCTGCTTTATATTTTTTTATTTGTTATTCTCTCTGAAAAGAAAAATCTATATGCATGTAAGAGTGTGAGTGTGTACATGTATGCATGTATGTTATGCATGTGTGTGTGTGTGTGTATATGTGTATATATATACACACACACACTTATACATACATATGTACATATACATACACATATATATATATATATATATATATATATATATATATATATATATATATATATATGCGCGTGTGCGCACACGTGTGTGTGTGTGTACAGACACACAAATATACACGTATTTATTAATACAGTTAATGTTGTTATTATACAAACTATTCCAAGGCAACTTTTGTAACTAAAACTTTAAACATACATAATTTATAAATGAACTTGCTTTGAGAATTCATTCATTCATGTAGAAAGTGGTGAACTCAGTGGTGTTCATCCAAGCCCGGTCCAAACTCTCATTGTGGACATTATCTGTTCAAAATCATGCTTTTTTCCGTGTTTGCCTGGACACATCCATCTTACGCTAGTTTTGTGACCTGTGTACTGGAATGCGGTCGTCTCGTGAATGAGTGCAGCATTATATTCCAGTCTTTTCTTTCGGAGGAATCTGATTGGCTGGCTCGGTGCGACTGTCTGAAACCAGACACCATCAGATCAGTTTCACAGTCTGTCTTCATGCATGTTCTCTCCGATGAACGCCAGCAGGATGTTGGCTTAGGTTTCTTATCATTTGATTTTCATGGCATATTTGTTTTTAAAACTAATATTCCTGTGTCATCACCGCTTTGCCACATCAAAACCCTCATTGGCGTCTGCATGTTTTAACAGCCGTCCACAGTGATGAATGATGCTGTTTCTTAATTTGAAGTTCAGGGAAGTTGCTCAATAGTGAATCATCTCAAACTTATTTACATCTTTTGATCGTGTGTGTGTGTGTGTGTGTGATTTATTGCTTTGTCAAAAATGTTTAGCTGTTCACCTTTTCTCTATTCCGGTCATGAATTTTAGATAGATGGATACATGCATTAATGTATATGCATGTATGTAAAAAGTATTAATTTCATTCCAGAGAAAAACATAAATACATGCATACCTATGACCTTTGGCCCCAGAAATTATTTGGACTGTGACTTGACACTTAAACACGTCTGAATGTCAATGCATTTGATAATAAAAGATAAAGTGTCTGAAGTTCTCCAGGAGTAAAGCCACTTTTCAGTGTCTTTTAATCAGCTGGTGTGTTTTTTGTTGAATGCATGAAGTCAGTCCTCCTGCGGTGTTGAGAATCGCATGCTTCACTAACTGGATACTAGAGCACGATGCTTGCAACATCAAGGTCATGGGTTCGAGTCCCAGGCAAAGCAAGAACTGAGAATGTCAATGTGTTTCTTGAATGCAATGCAAGTCGCTTTGGATAAAAGTGTCTGATAAATGCATGAATGCAAATGTAAAATGTTTGTTTCCATTTTTAAATACTAGATTTATTGTTTAATCATTTAAATCCTTTGGACCAGTGGCATGATATTGTGACAGTTTGGTGTCACACACTTCAGCTTTGATTGTTATATATGCCTGTAGTTTATAATTGAAGAGTGTCGGCTGCAGTGAGGGCTTTAAATCTTCCACTAACTTGTATGTTACTCATACTCACACAGAAAAACAGATATTTTAGGCTGCAGTTGAAACCATCTCTCTAGGTCAGTAGTGAATTGTGTTGCTGCTTTCATCACCTGTTGTTTAATGGTTTTACAGCTGCCACCTTTAAAAGTGTGCAGTTTCCGTGCAGCACGAGAGAGCGATTAACTGTCTGCGTGTGTACACATGTTGTCAAGGAAACCCTCTAAGCGATGTGATTAATGATGCTATAATGTGAATTTAGGAGGAATGCATTATTAGAACAGACACAGTGCCTCACATTCCGTTCCAAAGACAAACAATGTTTACTTGTTAATACACATATTAATAATCATTTTGAATTGATAGTAAAATGACTAAATAAGTTGAAGTATTTGATTTGGTAACACTTGGTTTTAAGCTGACGTAGTTACACGTTTGTATTACACTATTGTAATAACAGTGAAGTATGCATAATCATTTAAATAAAAGTTAATAATAAGTAACTACCCCTAAACCAAACGCTAAGTGCAACTCTATAGCAAGTGCATGTAGTTATTTATATGACTTTTATGTTTAAAATAAAGAATGTAATTTAATTGCTTACACTGTTTTGTATAAATGTGACTATACACCGTATTTTCCCGCATATAACCCACAGACGCAGATAACCCGCACCCTCATATAGCCCGCGGTTTTTGTGCAAAAATTGCCGGCACAACCCGCACCCTTATATAACCCGCACCCATAGATTGATGAACTTTTTTGTGTAAATTCACATTTCGAATGTTGCTCGCATGGTCAATTATTATTACTGTTCAGGCTCGGTACACAGTGCTTGTGTGCGAAATTCACACAATAAGAAAACAAACACAAGTCAGAATCAGAAGAAAAAGAAAAAGCAGCAGCTCGTCCCTTAAGAAGCGATTCTACAGGTGTTGATCATCGGATGAGATGAGAAGAGCCCGCCCTCATGCAGCACAGCCAATCACGTCTTCCTGCATGATTGACAGGTCAGACAGCCTATCAGCGCAGCTGTCAGAGTGACAGTACAAGCGCCAGAGACAACAACCCTCGCAAGAAAGAAAAACAAAGAAAATACAGCAAAAAAACCCTTAACAAATATATTGAAATATTATTTCATGTAAAAAATTAGTGATATAGCCCGCACCCTTATATAACCCACAGTCCCCTGCGGGGTTTGTAAAATCTGGTATAACCTGCGGGTTATATGCGGGAAAATACGGTAGTCTAAGTTATTTATTCAAATATATAGTCTTTTGATTATATGAAGGCTGTTTTTAGCAAAGGAATCATCACATTCGATCATTAGAAAAAGTCATTAGAAAAAGTTATTCCTAAAATCTACTCATTATGCTACATAATTTGATGAATGTCCAATGCACAAGTTAGCATCTCTACGTCTCTTCATTATATAATCGGATTGATATTAATTGGAAGTAGCTTAATTTTTGTGACATATTAAAGCAATCGTTCACCTCAAAAATCCTTCATTCATCACCATCATGTCTGTCGAAAATGCTGCTGTTTTTTCCCCCTAAAATGCAAAATTTGAAACACTTACGCTTGTTTACAGTGATCCTTCCACCAATGAAATAATGTTCAGAAATGCAAAGTGGAACATAATGAGAGAGTTTTCAGTTTTGGCTGTAAAACCCAGTTTCTTTAAGAGCTATTTCATTAGTTGCATATCAAATAAAATAACTTTTCTTTTGTTTTCTAGATGGCAAAGGGTGGAGAAGTCCGGAGAATCGCATGGCCGAACCTTCCCGATGTCACCTGAGAAACTGGAAGGTGAGCGTTCCTCATATCATATCGGCTCATAAATAAATGCCGTCTCAGACCCTGTTCGGTCTTGGCTTTCCTGTGCTACATTTCCGAGTGTGTGAGAAGCGTGTCCGTTTGTGTGTCAAGCGCGGGCTCATCGGATCTCTTCAGCCAGACGCTCATTCATTAAAGCCGTCCTGAAATATTTACTCGTCGGGATCTACGGCGGTGTTGGGTGTTACTTAAGTAATTAAAGCGGCTGAAGTGTTGGCTGCGTGAGATCGTTTGCGGCAGGGTGGAGGTCTGCTGTAGTTCAGATCGGACATCCCGGATCAGTTTACTCAGGGTTTATGTAACACAGAGGAGTAATGGGCAGGTCGTGACAGCGCAGGGAGATTAACCCAGGGGATTCATGTCATTGTGTTAGCAATTATTTCTTGTTTTTGTACGTGCTATTGACTTCTTTCAGTTCATACACGCTGTGGTTTGTTCTTGCTGTAGGTGATGCTGCTGGTGTTTGTTTGTTTTCTGGGTCTGGTTGATGGACATTTCCTGCAGAAGGAGACAGAAGAACCCCGTCCTGGCAAACTGAGAACCTCTTCAAACCATCCAGAGCGTCCAGGACTGCAGAAAGACCTAGATGAGAGGCAGAGCAGAGCGCCATGGGCCGGACTGCATGGTCAGTACGCTATAGACAGTGTATGGGAACCGGGGCTAGTTGTCATACTTTCTACATGAATGAATGAATGAATTCTCAAAGCAAGTTCATTTATAAATGATGTATGTTTAAAGTTTTAGTTACAAAAGTTGCCTTGGAATAGTTTGTATAATAACAACATTAACTGTACTAATAAATACGTGTATATTTGTGTGTCTGTACACACACACACACACACGTGTGCGCACACGCATATATATATATATATATATATATATGTACATATGTATGTATAAGTGTGTGTGTATACATATACACACACACACATACATAACATACATGCATACATGTACACACTCACACTCTTACATGCATATAGATTTTTCTTTTCAGAGAGAATAACAAATTAAAACAAATATATGATAATGTTATAATGCAAAAAGTCACATTATTTTTATGTGCATTTAGCAGATGCTGTATTTTATTCAAAGCAACTTATATTATTATAGAAACTTATTAATATTCATATTATACAATGCCAAGTTAACTTACTTACTAACTAGCTTACTTACTAGAAAAGAGAAGAAATTCAGAGAAGAAAACTTTTCTATATAGTACTTCACACAATAAAGTTTTTTTAAAAGCAGCTTTACATTAATAAACAGAAAAATAACGGTGTTAATGTTTAAAACTAATCAATTATGAAAGAAGTTTAATTTCATCTGTGAAGCAGCTCTACAGAAGATATTATCATTCAGAAATAATTCAGCTCAGTTCAATAACAGCGTTGATGTTGCAAATTTACTGTCATTGTTTAGTTCAGATTTTGTTCTCGTCTGACAGTCAGTGCAAATAATATTACTGTCTAAGGACAGAGTTCACAAATATGATCCTAATTTAGGTCCATTTTAAGAGACTGAATTAATTTAACATACAAAACCCTGTTGGAGAAAACAAACGTATGTGATTGACAGATTTAACTCTTGAAATCCATTTATTTCTTTACTTCAATTTACAAGCCTCATCCATCTTTGCCGTTGCTGCAAAGCCTGTTATTATGATTGGAGACTTTTCTCCCGAACCCACAGTGAAATGAAGCCGTCAGCAACTAAATTATACCTTGTCACAGAGTGTACGGAAGACTGTTGTTTTAAGCCATGTAATGGAGCTGATTCTCTATCGCACCGAACGTAGATTCATCCTAATAAAGACTGAATTTTACTGTCGACTTTGTCTCAGATGTTTCTCTTAAAACTCCTCAGGAGAAATAGAAATGGTCACGGATGAATCATTGATTATAGTGTAAAATTATACTAATGTATAATAGTGTATATTAGTGTACTATATAAAGTGTATAGTAGTGTGTATATAGTGTAAAATATACAGTGTATAATAGTGTGTATATAGTGTATAATATTGTGTATATAGTGTAAAATATATAGTGTAAATGTAAAATATATAGTGTATGATAGTGTAAATAATGCAAAATATAGTGTATATAGTGTAAAATATACAGTGTATATAGTGTAAATAATGTAAAATATACATAGTGTGTATATAGTGTATATTGTCTAAAATATACAGTGTATAATAGTGTATATAGTGTAAAATATATAGTGTATAATAGTGTATATAGTGTAAATAATGTAAAATATATATATATAGTGTATGATAGTGTAAATAATGCAAAATATATATAGTGTATATAGTGTAAAATATACAGTGTATATAGTGTAAATAATGTAAAATATATATAGTGTATATAGTGTAAAATATAAAGTGTATAATGGTGTATATAGCGTAAAATATACAGTGTATATAGTGTAAATAATGTAAAATATATATAGTGTATATAGTGTAAAATATATAGTGTATAATAGTGTATATAGTGTAAAATGTAGTGTAAATAATGTAAAATATATATAGTGTATATAGTGTAAAATATACAGTGTATAATATTGTATATAGTGTAAAATATATAGTGTATAATAGTGTATATAGTGTAAAATATATAGTGTAAATAATGTAAAATATATATAGTGTATATAGTGTAAAATATAAAGTGTATATAGTGTAACATATACAGTGTATAATAGTGTATATAGTGTAAAATATATAGTGTATATAGTGTAAATAATGCAAAATATATATATAGTGTATGATAGTGTAAATAATGCAAAATATAGATAGTGTATATAGTGTAAAATATACAGTGTATAACAGTGTATATAGTGTATAATGGTGTATATAGTGTAAAATATACAGTGTATATAGTGTAAAATATAAAGTGTATAATGGTGTATATAGTGTAAAATATACAGTGTATAACAGTGTATATAGTGTATAATGGTGTATATTGTGTAAAATATACAGTGTATATAGTGTAAAATATACAGTGTATAACGGTGTATATAGTGTAAAACAGTGGTCCCCAACCCCCGGTCCGTCGATGAAATGGTCCCGGGCTGCGGAGCGCATTCACGGAAGCGGCTGCAAGCGGCTGTGGCGATGTGACTATGGAGACGTTTGAACAGTCTCCGCACTCATCCCGGCGTCAACAATCTCGCGCGGACCCATCATCCATCTCACTTGCCCCCCCCTCCCCCCCGTCAACAATCTCGAGCGGGCAAATTTATCACACGTTTACCGGTCCGCGGCACAAAAAAGGTTAGGGACCACTGGTGTAAAATATCCAGTGTATAACGGTGTATATAGTGTAAAATATCCAGTGTATAACAGTGTATATAGTGTAAAATATACAGTGTATAACGGTGTATATAGTGTAAAATATACAGTGTATAACGGTGTATATAGTGTAAAATATACAGTGTATAACGGTGTATATAGTGTAAAATATACAGTGTATAACGGTGTATATAGTGTAAAATATACAGTGTATAATGGTGTATATAGTGTAAATAATGTAAAATATATATAGTGTATGATAGTGTATAACAGTGTATATAGTGTATAATAGTGTAAAATATACAGTGTATAATAGAGTATATAGTATATGTAGTGTATAATAATGTAAAATATAAAGTGTGTATAATAGTGTATATATAGAGCTATAAAATGAATGTGCATAGCAGATCATTTAGCATTCGATGAGAAATATTTGTGTTCATATTGAGATTTCATAGTTTGAGCACTAAAACGAAACTCTTTATCTTCTCTCATCCCTGACTAGGAAAAGCAAATGAAACTGATTGTGATTTTTCTGTCTGGATTAGGTCAGACGAATGCAAGGTGAAACCAGTTGACTTTGAGAAGACCTGTTCTGTTCTTGTCTTCTCAGGCTTCTAACTAAGATACTATTTCAGAGGTTTGAATCCTTTATGTCAAACACTTCACAAAGCCTGAAACGGGAGAATCTGTCATGCCCAGATCATCCTCAAAAAACACTTTGCTGGATTGTGATTTATAAGCAAATAAATAAAGAAACATTTTAATATTTTTAATATAAGAAGGAAATAAAAAAAATCTCAGAAGTAAAATTTGCATTACAGTAATGAGTATTCGAAAATTAAATGTGATAATTGTGTAACAATGGGTTATAAATCGTTGCGCTCATAAATAGGCCTAATTTCTTTATGCAAAATATGATTTCTTATTTTGCTTTGATTTTGTGACCTGGAAATGTATATGGATACAGTAACACTTTATTTTGCTGATCGACTTTAGAGATTCTACTAGCTATGAGTAACTTTGCAACATGCCAACTAAATGTCATTAGATTATTAGCAGTATCAATAAAGAATTAACTCATTCCCCACCAGCGTTTTAATAATAATAATAATAATTGACAGCCACTTTGACTATTTTCACAAAATGTTCATGGTCCCCATAATATTTAGTTTTGTGAATGCCTAAACATACAACATATCAAAAGAAAGAACAGAGCCTCTGCTTTTAAACAAACAAAAAGCCTGTCTAGATTCTAGAGTAATGCATTCTTTTTTATCAACACTTGAATGTGGTTCAGTTTCATAAAAGAGCAACATTTTGATCAAAAAGCTGAGAAAGTCAGGATGGGATTCAGAGCGATGCTGAAAACACAGATGGAGTCCATCAACACAGAACTGGCTTCACATTTCACTCAGTAACATTAGACACTCATGTTATTTATATGTAGTTTAATGTTGATGATCATGTTCACTTAAATGACAGCAAGCAATACTTCTATCGCTTGTTTCTGCTTCTTCTTCAACTAATCAGTTCTTCAGCTGTAAGGAACTACGTGTCAACTTATTCTACAAACCCTAACATAACAGTCTAATAACAGTGTGCTTATAGTATCAAAAGTAGACCATTGAAAGTATGTCCACTTTTTCTGCATTTGTACAGAACAAGGTTCTTCTAATCCTGTGATTCTGCAATACGTCACAGTGACGGCTCACACCTTGCTTAAAGGCGAATTCCTTGCAAATGATTGTTTTTTTGTACATTTTCCTTATTCATTGGGAATAAAATGAAAACATAATAATATGGAAACACGAGTGGAATGTAAACGTACTATGAGCGTCTCTTGTGAGGACATGCACTTCACACACAGACCTAAATGATGTTGCCTGTTTTCTCTTTAATGCGCTCTAAGGTGATGCTGACATGTCTGTGCTAACATGAAGACATTGTTTTGTGTGAAATATGATAAACATGATTAACATTGGCTTAGCCACAACAAGTTGACATGTTGGGCAAACAAACAGAGCAGTGTATGAGTAACAGGGTCACGGTGTTTACACTCTTCAGGAAGTCAACCGTGATATTGTCCTTTTTACTGCCACTGAATTAGACCTTATTCTCCAAAACTGTCTCTCCTGTTCACAGAGGTTGCATTTATTTGATCAGTTACAGTCAAATATCAAACAGTAATATCTTGAAATATTATTATAAATTAAAATAGATGCTTTCTATATCAATACATTATAAAATGTAATTTATTATTGTGATTAAAGCTGAATTTATTAGATAATAAATACAGTAAAACAGTGTAATATTATATCAGTGTAAAACAGCTGTTTTCTATGTGAATATATAGTAAAGTGTCATTTATTCCTGGGATTAAAGCTGTATTTTCAGCATCATTACTCCAGTCTTCAATGTCACATGATCCTTCACAAATCATCACAAATCTGATTTGCGGAAACTATGCTAAATTTTTTCAGCATTCTTTGATTTAATAGAAAGTCTAAAAGAACAGCATTTATTTGAATTAGTGCATCCTTGCCGAATTAATTTGTATGAAAATAAATGTACTGACCCCGACCTTTTGAACAGTACTGTAGAACTTTTTTTAGAATTAATATGATCTTTTTTAGATTTAAATAGGCATTTAAATATTCTTTGGATAAACATTATATACATTATTCAAAAGAGCCAATTTTTAAGATTTACGAAAAACAAGATCTTAATAAAAAATTCTGTATGAATTTTAATGTTAAAAGGAAACAAACCATATCAGTTTATATTAATCATATATTTACATATTCGAATATGAATCAAATAGACAGAAATGGTCCATTCTCTTCTACCATTAAGATGCATACAGAATGTTTATTCAATTTCACTATACAAATATATAGGTTTAAAAAACTGGCTGCAATATTAGTGTTAATGGTTTAATGAAAGTCTGTAAACCGTCAGAAAACACCTGCTGATGTTATCATTTAGGTGGTAGAGACATTTTCTGTGTGATTTACTTGCAGCACCAACACGTGGGATAAGAGAAAGTTTTCAATATCACAAAAAATGACACACTTCACCTTTAAGAGGGAGGATTATTTACATTTCTGCTTTTATCAGACGCTTTTATCCCAAGTGACTTCCAGTGAATTCAAGAAACACATTGGCATTCTAATCAGTTCTTGCTTTCCTTGGGAATCAAACCCATGACCTTGGCGTTGCAAGTGCCACGTTCTAATGTTCGAGCGACAGGAAAGCACTTGTGTTTTTTATTGAGAAACACAGATGATGTACCAGTTTTCACACGCATTATATTTGACGTTTTCCCCAGCTCGTGCATGTGACCGAATATTCTCAGCGTTTTCTCCCCTTATCAATTTTGTGTTCCACTTTAAATAATCCAAAGCTTCTCTGTGCAGGTTTTGACACAGCAAATTACTCCCTTGGAAGCTAATTACGGCAATCTTCGCCTGGAGAAAGTTTGAATCATATTCTAAGGTTCTCCTTACCTTGTGACTTTAAACAAAACTCTATAAACATGAAGTGGCATGTCTCAGGATGTTTTCGATGCTGCAGTTGCATGAGTTACAGTGCAACAATAGTCCAGAGCAGGAGGAATCTCACACAGCGCTGATCTCGCTGGAGAGACATGCACCGTTACACAATCAGCTGTTGAGCTGTGAACCAGGGCCACTAGTGTTATCACCTTCTTAAATGCCAGTGTTGTGTTACAGTGGGCGGATGTGGCTGTGCGGTCAGGAATGGAGACTATTTTAATGCATCAGGGCTGATGCCAGAAGCTGTAATCTCTGGAGAAAGAGCTCACCTGAAAATCATTTACGCATGCCAGTGTCATTCCAAGCCCGAATGACTTTCTATCTTCTGTGGAACATCTTCTGTGTCTATCTTTGTGTGTAAAAGAAGATCCTGGCCACTGTGGTACATTTAATGAAGGTGAATGGGGACAAAAAGTGCTCAAAAAACACTACCAACGTATCATAAAGGTATGATGAGTCAATGCAAACGTATTTCTCCACTGTAGATGTCAATCCTATTATGTTGCCATTAGATATGTAGCTTTAGGTTTTATGTAAATCACATCAAACATCTTTGTCTCTTGTGTATCTCACGACCAAATGCTATTTGCATTAAATTGGTTGAGTGAATCATTCAATTGCTCATCAGCGCTTCCACTAAGATTTTTTTTTGGAAGTCCAGACTTCCAGATGTTAGTTTTTGGAAGTCCCATGTATTATCTTTGGAAGTCCCATGTATTATCTTTGGAAGTCCCAGGTATTATTTTTGGAAGTCCCTGTTACAGTACTACTACGTCGTAAAGCACAATAATTTTATGCCTGTTACAATATAACACATCTCTCACAGTTTCGCGATCCCTGCACGTTTGTGCATAGTTATCAATTAGTTTATGGCCGTAGCTCTCGCTTTTGGCTTTCGCGATCCCCGCAGTAGGCGGAGTTTCAGTAGTTCGCGGGAATTACCATAGTTACATCACTAGTGTACATCTTGACAGGAGTTGTATGGCGAAAGAGATTAAGTGACCTGCTGTGTCCTTATCAATGGAGTCGCTTAGCATACACGCCTACGGCGCATGTGGTGATTTACAATGCATTTGGTCACTTTGCAATGCACATGTACGTCGAGCGCTCTGTGATCTGGCGTAAAACCATTAAACAGGACGTCCCGCGGACTTCCTGAACTTAAAATTTCGGCGTACGCTGGCGATTTTCGGACGTAAATTACGCCGGGACGCCCGTTAACGGAGGCGCTGGCTCATTCATAAAGCAGTCACTTTTTTAGGTACTGAATGATTCAGCATTTTTTAATGATTTGATTGTATTAATTATTAAAGTCACTCATAAAAAGTGTTAAAAATCAGTGTTTGAGTTGAGAAAACTCAAAAAAATTTTGAGTCAACAAAGCGACCTAAAATGTGACTTTAATTCTTGATGTAACGCCAACTTTTTCTACATTTTTTCTACTAAACCTTTGAAATGTAACATGCAGAAAGAGTCAAACGGAGAAAATTCCAAGTCAAGCCTTCCTGTAGCTCAATCAGTAGAGAGTGGTGCTTGCAACGCCATGGTCATGGGTTCGATCCCAGGGAAAGCAAGAACTGATTCAATGCGTTTCTTGAATGCGATGTAAGTCGCTTTGGATAAAAGCGTCTGCCAAATGCATAAATATGAATGTAAAATATATTAGCTATTAGCAATGCTCGACCAATCAGAGTCAAGCACCAGTATTAAGTGTTGTATAATTTGATATTTTTTAATGGTGTTTTTTTGCCCCTTCGGAGCTGAGTAGACCCAATTTACCTTCATTGTATAGAAAAGTCAAAACTAGGCATTGTGTCACCCAGAAGACCGAAACCGATGCAGGGTTGTAACCAAATGACAGAATCTCGATTGGTCACACTCGCTGTGGTCAGTTCTACTTTCAGCTTGTGCTTTCTGTCTCCTTAGACTCGTCTCTGGATGAAGAAGGCGAGGGTCATCGAATCCGGTGGCAGCGCTCCTCTACAAACTCCTCCAGCTCGCGGAAATCTCCTAAGAACCGCAAGGAACGTCGCAACCGCACGCGAGGCCGGAGCAACCGGGACTGCCGTTTGGAGAGGAAGGAGATGAGGGTGCGTGATCTCGGCCTCGGTTACGACTCGGACGAGATCGTGCTGTTTAAGTACTGTGTGGGGACGTGCATGAGCGCCCGGAAGAACTACGACCTGGCCCTGAAAGTGCTAACCGATAACGGCAGCGTTCCAAGCCGTAAAGTGAGCACTCACCCCTGCTGCCGACCCACGCGCTTCGAGACCGTCTCTTTCATGGACGCCCAGACCAGCTGGCAGACCATCAAATGGCTTTCAGCGGCCAACTGTAGCTGTGTGGGATGAGAGGAGCTGAGGAAACACAGCCGGTGAAGTCAATCCAAAGCTCCAGTGTAGAAAGAGGAGTTCCAGTGCAAGGAATGGGTGGCGAGAGCTGAAACGCAGCCGATCTGCCACCGAGAGCACAGGAACCACAGGAATAACGGACGTCCTGCAGGGTAACGGTCAGACAGCGTGGAGGTCGTCCCGACTGACCTCGGAGAGATCAAAACTTCCCGTGAAGAGAGTCCTCAGAGACAGTGTCTGCTCCAGTTCTACATGGAGAGTTCGTGAAAAGTAACTTGAAGGCCTACGTTTCACATGATCTGCCTGGCATTGTGAGACTGAGTGTGACGTGAATACCATGAAGGTTCATTTTAACAGAACAGAAGGTGCTTTAATTCACTTATCAGCTTAGCATGTGTGTTTACACACACGTTCCTGAAGCCGAGAGCACACTGCAAGACTGAAGCGCGTCACATTAATTAGCAGTAATTCCCCGTTTTGCAGGCCGGTCGTGGGTTTCGGCTCTTTGGGAATGATGAAATCGTGCATGTCTGGATGTATATCCGGTTATATCGCTTTCTTCCATCATCTGATCATCATTAGATGAATTACTGCTGCCATGATCGCTGGGAAATGTACACAAACCATTTTTAACTCTTTTAAACAAAATTCTGCCTGCTTTCCATATGCAGCACAAGCTCAAGCGATGCATTATACACTTGTTAATAATAATAATAAGCTTGTTTTGCATAGCTTGCATTTATAAAAGTGACCTAATTTACAATACTGTTCAGAAGTTTGGGGTCGGCGAGAGATTAATACCTTGATTTTAGCAAGGATGCATTAAATTGATCAATAGTTACAGTCATTAATAATGTTATAAAAATAAAAAGATTTCTATTTGAAGTATATGCTGTTCTTTTGAACTTTATATTCATCAAAATAAAAAAAATAAAAAATGTATATCACTGTATCCACAATATTTCAACTGATAATAATCATAAATGTTTGTTGAGCATCAAATAATCATATAAAAATGATTTCTGAAGGATCATGTGACACTGAAGACTGGAATAATGATGCTGAAAGTACAGCTTAAATCACAGGAATAAATTAAATTTTACTATATATTCACATAGAAAACAGCTGTTTTACACTGATATAATATTACACTGTTTTACTGTATTTATCATCTAATAAATTCAGCTTAAACCACAGGAATAAATAAAATTTTACTATATATTCACATAGAAAACAGCTGTTTTACACTGATATAATATTACACTGTTTTACTGTATTTATTATCTGATAAATTCAGCTTAAATCACAGGAATAAGTTAAATTTTACTATATATTCACATAGAAAACAGCTGTTTTACACTGATATAATATTACACTGTTTTACTATACTTATCTGATAAATTCAGCTTAAACCACAGGAATAAATTAAATTTTACTATATATTCACATAGAAAACAGCTGTTTTACACTGATATAATATCACACTGTTTTACTGTATTTATTATCTGATAAATTCAGCTTGAATCACAGGAATAAATTAAATTTTACTATATATTCACATAGAAAACAGCTGTTTTACACTGATATAATATTACACTGTTTTACTGTATTTATCATCTAATAAATTCAGTTTTAATCACAGGAATAAATGACACTTTACTATATATTCACATAGAAAACAGCTGTTTTACACTGATATAATATTACACTGTTTTACTATACTTATTATCTGATAAATTCAGCTTAAACCACAGGAATAAATAAAATTTTACTATATATTCACATGGAAAACAGCTGTTTTACACTGATATAATATTACACTGTTTTACTGTATTTATCATCTAATAAATTCAGCTTTAATCACAGGAATAAATGACACTTTAATATATATTCACATACTAAACTATGGAAAGTAATTGCAACATTTTATATGACAATTCTGACTTTATAACATACTATTGAGAGTAAACAAATTCAGAATTTTTTGATAAAAAGTCCCTTTTTCATTTTTTATTCAGTGGTGGAAACAAACTTTCATAGAAAACAGTTATTTTAAATTAATACTAAATAAAAATAAAATAAAACAATAATGGTAAAAATGGTAGCGACCCCAGACTTGTGTGAGTGCTGTAAGTATCGGGAATTGCTGCTGCAGCACAGATTGAACTGGATCTGCAGCACTAAACTGGTGGTTAGTGAATAAGATGCATGTTTTTGCAAGCAAAGCTGTGTAGTGAATTCCCCCGTGAGTGTTTCAGTTGTTGACTTGCGACCGTCTTGTAATGTGCCCTTGGCGTTACACACTCGCACAAACACAACCGACCACACACACACAGTTTTCCTGATGCCACATTCACAAACCTCTACTATTGAGATTTCAAGAAATACCTCTTTACATTGATCGGCATTGTTATTTTTGTTTCACTGCTTGAGTGAATGTCTGTTTTTTCTGTGCGTTCTCCATTATGGGCTGGATGTCTGTCAGGATGTTTGCCATATTTCACTGGACTCTGTTCATGAGGTGGTTCTGTCTTCGGGTCGTGGGTCATGTCTAAATTTCACAACGACCCATGTTTTCCAGAGCTTTTTGTTCACTGGAAAGATGAAAGATGAAACCACAGAATGTCCTTTGTCTTGATTTCATTATAGTCAGTTCGATTAAATGATGCCCTGCCTGAAGTTCAGCGTTACACCGGTTTACCAAGTTCTATTTAAATTGAGATGTTTCAGTTTTCTTTTTTGATTTATTATATGCAAGATGAATGATCTACCAAAGCGATGGATGGATGATGGATGGATGATGGATGATGGATGGATATATATACAGTAATACCTCGGTTTACGAACGACTTAGTATACGAGCAAATCGGTGTACGAGAGAATTTTTCCCTCACCCACGCGCATCTTTTGTGTGGAAAGTCCTAACGCTCAGCATCGTCGCGCGCATTTTTACTGGAAATATCCCAAACACAGCCTCTCGCAACACAGTCATGCGGTTCCAACCCCTTTTATCACCCCTTCACTCGTTCATTCTCTCAGCGTCGCTAGGTTCGGTTGCATCATTCACCACAGTGATACTTTTATAAGTGATTTACAGCGGTTTTACCTCATGTTGTTAACATTAATTGTGATTCGCTATTGTTCACGTAGTGAAATATATACGTACAGTACCTCTAAGCAGTAACTGTCACAGTTCATGAATTCATTGTCTCCTAGTTCTGCCTGTGTGTGTGTGTGTGTGTGTGTGTGTGTGTGTGTGTGTGTGTGTGTGTGTGTGTGTGTGTGTGTGTGTGTGTGAGAAAGGGGCCGGTCACTGAGCACTGACACACCTGATTCTCATATCATCTCCCTGCGTTCGTTCGCGGCTGCGGCTCCATTGTGTTCGTTCGCGGCTCCCCGTCTCCCATGTTCCATGAGTTTCACTCTGGATTATCACTTCCTTTGTTTTGCTGCTCAAAGCTGAAGTGCATTACAGTAAATTGTCATGTATTTTTAGAGTTTAATTGTCAATTATTAATTAGTATTTATGAGATCTTAATGGTTATAATTTTAACTGTAATTAATAGGGTAAAACCAAAGAAATATTTAAAATGGGCATTTGTGGTCATGTGGAACGAATTAATTGATTTTTAGTGCATTCTTATGGGGAAAATTGTTTTGGTGTACAAGCATTTTGTTTTATGAGCTCGCTCTTGGAACGAATTAAACTCATAAAACGAGGTATTACCGTAGATGGATGGATATGGATGGATGGATGGATATATAGAGGGATGGATAGATGGATCTAGATGGATGGATATATAGAAGGATGGATGGAAGGACAGTCACTCGCTTCTGTTCCTCTTCTCACAGTTTCTGTATTAATCTCATGTTTTTTTTTTTTACTTTTACTTGTAATTCACTTTCTCAAAGACTCTGAACTCTGAACTCGTGTGTGTGAGTCTGTCAGATCCGTCAAGAGCGTCAGAAGCATCAGGATATGACGCATGATATCCCCAAATCCAGCAGAAATACTGTATACAGGAACCTGGTTTTGTTTTCAGGCCGTTTTTAGGATCACCTTCTTTGCCATATGACATTATTTTCATGAGATTTTCACTCCATCATCCCAAACAAAATTCACACGCACAATTCTGTTCTCAAACGCCTAACGATGTATTAATGAAATCAGGGTCATTATTATAACTAAAATAAATCTGATAAATTGATCTAAAATAAATTGATCTTGATGTTAACTGAAATTAAATTAAGTATATAAAAAAATTTATTCAGCTTTATTTCCAATTGTCATTTAGTTTGATGAACTAGATAAAAATAAAGCTGAAATAAAAATATAGACAAAACCAACAAAAACACAACAAAATTACTAAAACTTTAACTGAAATGAAAATATAAAAACTATAATAGTATTTCAATTATAATAAAATAACGTTGGTATTCCTACATTTTGGCAGTATTTAATATAAGTGCTTTTTGTATTGTATTACATTTTTGAGTGTAATCGATATATTTCTGCAATATTTCTTTTTGCATGTTCTTCTTTTCTTTAAGCTCTGTTTAATTCTGTGGTTAAATGTGACCAGGATGTATTGCGCACACACACACACACTCACATTCACACAGACCAGGATGTATTACACACACACACTCTCTCTCTCTCTCTCACACACACACACACACACACACACTCAAACACACTCACAGACCAGGATATAATTGCCCTTATGCAAAAAAAAACATTTTATTTTCAAAATCACAAATTCCATTTTTATTTCTGCCTTTGAATGTAACAGGGATTTCTTCATCTGTTTTGTATTGATATGAAGCAATCGATGAATAGAAACTCGTCCGTTTCACCTCATGTTTAATTCGATGCCTTGCAGTGTTTTTAATCTGTTTTAATCTGTTTTAATCTGTGTTTAATCTGTGTTTAATCTGCGTCTCTGTCTTTGACTCATAGATCATCGATATAATAGATCATCTACT
This sequence comes from Rhodeus uyekii, assembly GCA_037043235.1. Taxonomy (NCBI): domain Eukaryota; kingdom Metazoa; phylum Chordata; class Actinopteri; order Cypriniformes; family Acheilognathidae; genus Rhodeus; species Rhodeus uyekii. The sequence continues at coordinate 460,828 of JAWRVZ010000127.1, read as the reverse complement.
ACTTTTGAAAAACGTCCGATTGGGCAGAGCTTTATTCTTCATGTCATGTTGGGACGTTTTGGTCAGTTTTGTCGTCTTGAACAGCTCCTCTTGTTTTCCCAGTTTCCCAATTCTTTTCCTTAAGGATGACGTCATGTTACCCTTTGGATGCTATGCATCCCCTGCTTTATTTAAGGGAAATTACTGCTATTGTCTGATGTATTTATTGCCGTTCTTTGTGTACATGTTATCATAATTATATTTTTTATTATTTATAAAGTGTGTATACCTGGAATTTATTGCTCAGATTTTTATACAGATGATGGATTTAAAGAGAAATACATTTTAGCTTTGAGTGCCGTGTTTCACTGTGTGTTTTGCTTTGCACCAACATTCCTGGACTGACTCCAGATCAGTCCGTGTTTCTCCAGAGAGCCGTTGACAAACACTCAGTTTCATTATTTCTGTCTTACAATAATGATCACAGAAGTACTGGAATACAGTTTACAGTTCAGATATAAACACTGGCGTCTACAGAATATGGCAAGCCATTTTAACTTTTAATCATTCGCAGGATATGAACTCTTGATATCAACAGTTCAGTTTTCATTAGTTAAAACGATTTCTCTTGATATCAAGATTTCTACTAGTAAAAACTATAATTATTGATTTCTGTAATTATATTTTCACTTGTTCAATCTCAGCATAGGCTGCCGTTCAGATTCAGTTGTTTATATCAAGAATTGATTTCTAACTAAAAATCCTCATGTTTGATATCAGTAATTGGTTACTAGAGCAAATCTCTGTTCTTGATGTGAATAATCGGCACTGGTGACTGACGATGTTAGTTTCTGATATCATGAATGTGATTGCTGTTACTAAGAGCCATTTTAGAAATTATACTCTCCTAATTATTGATATCAGAAATAACAAATGTAACATGTTGAAACACATTTACAGCTCTCAATAATTAACTTACTAGTGTCAAATGAGTTCTTGATATCAGGAATTAAAATTTTACTAGCAACAAATTAATTATTGATATCACAAATTATGTTTTTACCAGTAAAAATACACACACACACACACACACACACACACACACATATATATATATATATATATATAAAATCTTTTTTTATTATTATTATTTTTATATGTTCTCTCATTCACACAAAAAAGGTTTACCAAATTATGACGACTTCCGCTTCTGGGAAACCCAGGAAATGCGAACAGGGTGACATCTTTCCACTGAAATAAAATATTTAACCTCTGTAAAATGTAATATGTTGTTGTTTGTCCACATAACAGATGAAAATGTAACTTTTCCACATTTTGTGTGTTTGATTCCAATGTAAAATAAGAAAACCGCGCCACCTAGTGGACAGCGGTCATAAATATACAGTACTTGATAAATGTTCAGTAACATTTTTTTTGAGTGTGTGTATGAGAGAGAGTGCGTGCGTGCGTGCGTGCGTGCGTGCGTGCGTGCGTGCGTGTGTGTTATATTAAGGAAAACTAACATTAACAATAACTAAAACTAAAAAACTTTTAAAACTCATTTGATAATATTAATATAAAACGTATACATTTACATATATTTATTTAACTGAAATGTTTAAATTAACATAAATTTTATATTTTTATATTATATAGTTGTTCGTGATTTTTTTTCGTCACTGTTAGTAGCAGCATTTATTTTCGAAACGCATATCAAAGTTTGTTCCTTCGCATTTGCCGTAGTTATGAGCGCGGGACTCTCAAAGATGCTACTATTTAACAACAACAACGACTTAATTTCCGTCTAATTAATGTGTGTCAAGCTTAAGATTAATATGTCAAGCTTAAGTACGATATACTCTGTAGTTTAAAACGACAGTGTTGTGGAGGGAATTTTGTTAAACTGGTCATTTGTTTAATTATCGCCTCAGAGAAAAAGACAAGAAAATGCGTGTTTGTTTGATGGTGTTTATTTAAATTCGGCTGGATTCAGGATCAGGATGGTGGGTTGCGATATCAATCTCTCGAGCTGATGTGGACTGATGTGTGTATGCATCCTGTGAGCTGTGTGTGTTTGTTGTTGATTAGAGGAGAAGTTTCGCACCGAGTCAGCGGAGAGAAAACAAGAGGAAACGAGCGGAGGATTCAGATCCTGAGGAAGATGAAGATGAAGAGTGGGAGCCGGACGCTGTGAGTTACACACAATTACAGATCCTGATTCAGGGAGGATGAGACTCAACACACACACACACACACACACACACACACACACACACTCTCTCACTCACCTCTGACACACACACACACACACACACACACTCTCTGACAGACAGACAGACACACACACACACACACACACACACACACTCTCTCTGACAGACAGACACACACACACACACACTCTCTCTGACAGACAGACACACACACACTCTCTCTGACAGACAGACACACACACACTCTCTCTGACAGACAGACACACACACACTCTCTCTGACAGACAGACACACACACTCTCTCTGACAGACAGACACACACACACTCTCTGACAGACAGACACACACACACTCTCTGACAGACAGACACACACACAAACACACACTCTCTGACAGACAGACACACACACACACACACACACACACACACACACACACTCTCTGACAGACAGACACACACACACACACACACTCTCTGACAGACAGACACACACACACACACACACTCTCTGACAGACAGACACACACACACACACACACTCTCTGACAGACAGACACACACACACACACACACTCTCTGACAGACAGACACACACACACACACACACTCTCTGACAGACAGACACACACACACACACACACACTCTCTGACAGACAGACAGACTCACACACACACACTCTCTGACAGACAGACTCACACACACACACACACACACACACACTCTCTGACAGACAGACTCACACACACACACACACACACACCTCTGACAGACAGACACACTCACTCACCTCTGACAGACAGACACACTCACCTCTGACAGACAGACTCACACATACACACACATACTCTCTGACAGACAGACACACTCACCTCTGACAGACAGACTCACACATACACACACATACTCTCTGACAGACAGACACACACATACTCTCTGACAGACAGACAGACACACACACACTCTCTGACAGACAGACACACACACACTCTCTGACAGACAGACACACACACACTCTCTGACAGACAGTCACTCACACACACACTCACTCACTCTCTGACAGACAGTCACTCTCACACACACACACACTCACTCACTCTCTGACAGACAGTCACTCTCACACACACACACACTCACTCACTCTCTGACAGACAGTCACTCACACACTCACTCACTCTCTGACAGACAGACTCACACACACACACACACACACACCTCTGACAGACAGACTCACATACACACACATACTCTCTGACAGACAGACACACACATACTCTCTGACAGACACACACATACTCTCTGACAGACAGACACACTCACCTCTGACAGACAGACTCACACATACACACACATACTCTCTGACAGACAGACACACACATACTCTCTGACAGACAGACAGACACACACACACTCTCTGACAGACAGACACACACACACTCTCTGACAGACAGTCACTCACACACACACACACTCACTCACTCACTCACACACACACACACTCACTCACTCTCTGACAGACAGTCACTCTCACACACACACACACTCACTCACTCTCTGACAGACAGTCACTCTCACACACACACACACTCACTCACTCTCTGACAGACAGTCACTCACTCACTCACTCTCTGACAGACAGTCACTCACACACTCACTCACTCTCTGACAGACAGTCACTCACACACTCACTCACTCTCTGACAGACAGTCACTCACACACTCACTCACTCTCTGACAGACAGTCACTCACACACTCACTCACTCTCTGACAGACAGTCACTCACACACTCACTCACTCTCTGACAGACAGTCACTCACACACTCACTCACTCTCTGACAGACAGTCACTCACACACTCACTCACTCTCTGACAGACAGTCACTCACACACACACTCTCTGACAGACAGTCACTCACACACACACTCTCTGACAGACAGTCACTCACACACACACTCTCTGACAGACAGTCACTCACACACACACTCTCTGACAGACAGTCACTCACACACACACTCTCTGACAGACAGTCACTCACACACACACTCTCTGACAGACAGTCACTCACACACACACTCTCTGACAGACAGTCACACACACACACACTCACTCTCTGACAGACAGACGCACACACACACACTCACTCACCTCTGACAGACAGACTCACACATACACACATACTCTCTGACAGACAGACACACACTCACTCTCTGACAGACAGTCACTCACACACACACTCTCTGACAGACAGACACACACTCACTCTCTGACAGACAGACACACACTCACTCTCTGACAGACAGTCACTCACACACACACTCTCTGACAGACAGACGCACACACACTCTCTGACAGACAGACGCACACACACTCTCTGACAGACAGACGCACACACACTCTCTGACAGACAGACGCACACACACTCTCTGACAGACAGACGCACACACACTCTCTGACAGACAGACGCACACACACTCTCTGACAGACAGACGCACACACACTCTCTGACAGACAGACGCACACACACTCTCTGACAGACAGACGCACACACACTCTCTGACAGACAGACGCACACACACTCTCTGACAGACAGACGCACACACACTCTCTGACAGACAGACGCACACACACTCTCTGACAGACAGACGCACACACACTCTCTGACAGACAGACGCACACACACTCTCTGACAGACAGACGCACACACACTCTCTGACAGACAGACGCACACACACTCTCTGACAGACAGACGCACACACACTCTCTGACAGACAGACACACACACACACACACACTCTCTGACAGACAGACACACACACACACACACACTCTCTGACAGACAGACACACACACACACACACACTCTCTGACAGACAGACACACACACACACACACACACACTCTCTGACAGACAGACAGACTCACACACACACACTCTCTGACAGACAGACTCACACACACACACACACACACACACACTCTCTGACAGACAGACTCACACACACACACACACACACACACACCTCTGACAGACAGACACACTCACTCACCTCTGACAGACAGACACACTCACCTCTGACAGACAGACTCACACATACACACACATACTCTCTGACAGACAGACACACTCACCTCTGACAGACAGACTCACACATACACACACATACTCTCTGACAGACAGACACACACATACTCTCTGACAGACAGACACACACATACTCTCTGACAGACAGACAGACACACACACACTCTCTGACAGACAGACACACACACACTCTCTGACAGACAGACACACACACACTCTCTGACAGACAGTCACTCACACACACACTCACTCACTCTCTGACAGACAGTCACTCTCACACACACACACACTCACTCACTCTCTGACAGACAGTCACTCTCACACACACACACACTCACTCACTCTCTGACAGACAGTCACTCACACACTCACTCACTCTCTGACAGACAGACTCACACACACACACACACACACACCTCTGACAGACAGACACACTCACTCACCTCTGACAGACAGACTCACATACACACACATACTCTCTGACAGACAGACACACACATACTCTCTGACAGACACACACATACTCTCTGACAGACACACACATACTCTCTGACAGACAGACACACTCACCTCTGACAGACAGACTCACACATACACACACATACTCTCTGACAGACAGACACACACATACTCTCTGACAGACAGACAGACACACACACACTCTCTGACAGACAGACACACACACACTCTCTGACAGACAGTCACTCACACACACACACACTCACTCACTCACTCACACACACACACACTCACTCACTCTCTGACAGACAGTCACTCTCACACACACACACACTCACTCACTCTCTGACAGACAGTCACTCTCACACACACACACACTCACTCACTCTCTGACAGACAGTCACTCACTCACTCACTCTCTGACAGACAGTCACTCACACACTCACTCACTCTCTGACAGACAGTCACTCACACACTCACTCACTCTCTGACAGACAGTCACTCACACACTCACTCACTCTCTGACAGACAGTCACTCACACACTCACTCACTCTCTGACAGACAGTCACTCACACACTCACTCACTCTCTGACAGACAGTCACTCACACACTCACTCACTCTCTGACAGACAGTCACTCACACACTCACTCACTCTCTGACAGACAGTCACTCACACACACACTCTCTGACAGACAGTCACTCACACACACACTCTCTGACAGACAGTCACTCACACACACACTCTCTGACAGACAGTCACTCACACACACACTCTCTGACAGACAGTCACTCACACACACACTCTCTGACAGACAGTCACTCACACACACACTCTCTGACAGACAGTCACACACACACACACTCACTCTCTGACAGACAGACGCACACACACACACTCACTCACCTCTGACAGACAGACTCACACATACACACATACTCTCTGACAGACAGACACACACTCACTCTCTGACAGACAGTCACTCACACACACACTCTCTGACAGACAGACACACACACACTCTCTGACAGACAGACACACACTCACTCTCTGACAGACAGTCACTCACACACACACTCTCTGACAGACAGACGCACACACACTCTCTGACAGACAGACGCACACACACTCTCTGACAGACAGACGCACACACACTCTCTGACAGACAGACGCACACACACTCTCTGACAGACAGACGCACACACACTCTCTGACAGACAGACGCACACACACTCTCTGACAGACAGACGCACACACACTCTCTGACAGACAGACGCACACACACTCTCTGACAGACAGACGCACACACACTCTCTGACAGACAGACGCACACACACTCTCTGACAGACAGACGCACAAACACTCTCTGACAGACAGACGCACAAACACTCTCTGACAGACAGACGCACACACACTCTCTGACAGACAGACGCACACACACTCTCTGACAGACAGACGCACACACACTCTCTGACAGACAGACACACACACACTCTCTGACAGACAGACACACACACACACTCTCTGACAGACAGACACACACACACTCTCTGACAGACAGACACACACACACTCTCTGACAGACAGACACACACACACTCTCTGACAGACAGTCGCACACACACACACACACACACACTCACTCACCTCTGACAGACAGACTCACACATACACACACATACTCTCTGACAGACAGACACACACACACTCTCTGACAGACAGTCGCACACACACACACACACTCACTCTCTGACAGACAGACACACACACACTCTCTGACAGACAGACACACACACACTCTCTGACAGACAGACACACACACACTCTCTGACAGACAGTCGCACACACACACACACACACTCACTCTCTGACAGACAGTCGCACACACACACACACACTCACTCTCTGACAGACAGTCGCACACACACACACTCACTCTCTGACAGACAGTCGCACACACACACACACACTCACTCTCTGACAGACAGTCGCACACACACACACACACTCACTCTCTGACAGACAGTCGCACACACACACACACACTCACTCTCTGACAGACAGTCGCACACACACACACACACTCACTCTCTGACAGACAGTCGCACACACACACACACACACTCACTCTCTGACAGACAGTCGCACACACACACACACACTCACTCTCTGACAGACAGTCGCACACACACACACACACTCACTCTCTGACAGACAGTCGCACACACACACACACACTCACTCTCTGACAGACAGTCGCACACACACACACTCACTCACTCGCACACACATACACACACACTCGCACACTCTCTCACTCACTCTCTGACACACTCACTCACCTCTGACAGACAGACACACACTCTCTCGCTCGCACACACACACACTCACTCACACACTCGCGCGCGCACACTCTCTCACTCACTCTCTGACAGACAGACACTCACTCACTCACACACACACTCGCACACACACTCTCGCGTGCACGCACACACACTCTCGCGTGCACACACACACACTCTCTCACTCGCACACGTACACACACTCGCACACTCTCTCACTCACTCTCTGACAGACAGACACACGCACACACCCACTCATAGACACTCACTTATACACACACGCACACACCCACTCTCACTCACAGACACGCACACACGTGTACACAATCTCACACGCACACAAACTCACGCACTCAGTCTCACTCAGACACATACACACACACATACCCACTCTCACACACACACACACGTGTACACAATCTCACACGCACACAAACTCACGCACTCAATCTCACTCAGACACACACACACACACATACCCACTTTCACACACACACACACGTGTACACAATCTCGCGCACACACACAAACTCACTCACTCGTAGACACACACACACATACACACATTAACTTACAGACGCATACACTCTCACTCACAGACACACACACTGACAGATGGACACTCACACACACGCACACACACACGTGTACACAATCTCACGCACACACATTCACAGATACACACTGAATCATAAATTATTCTTAGTAAATTATTCATTACAATTCCAAAATGTTGATTTGTTCTGGTTTCCCTTTTGTTAATGTGTGTGTGTGTGTGTGTGTGTTTTATATTCACTGTAAACATTAGAAATGCTTTGTCAACACATTGTAACAATGGCTGTGCCGATAAAGCACATTTTGAATTGTCTTCTCACTCCCACAGGCCTCACAGAACAAGAGAGACTGCCGAGAAAACTACATTTCTCCCTTCAGGAAGCCTCTGACGCCGCTCACCAACAGACCCGTCTGCGCAGACGGCAACCAGCATGTGAGTCGCTTCTGAAACACAGACGTACATGCGCTTAGACTGTGGAAATCTAACAAATAAAAACAGAAAACTCCTTACAAAATACTACAGATAAAATCCCTTTATCTGTGAGAGTACAAACATGCATGCAAATATTGCAGTGATTCTTTCACATTTAAAGCTGCAACGACTGGATCCTGGAGAACAGACAGTTTCAGCAATGTTTGGGATTCTACAGGAAGTTGCATTATTAAAGAATCCTAGATTCACCTTTATTTCTTTCTTCGTTTCAAAGCAGCTTCACAGTGATAAACAGGAAAATGATGATCAATGATAAAAACGTAATCTCACGTAAGACAAATTTTGCTATGAAAAGATGCTAGTGCCATTATAAAGTTCAATAACCCTTGGGTTCATCAAGTCAGTCAAGTTTTCAGACATAGAACTGACATATATATACACATACAGTGGAGTTCAGTTATGTCGGGGGTCGGGAAAAAGCATCGAGATAACTGTTTCGCCAAATAACCCATATACTATATTATCGATTTCCCCACATATAACCCTCAGATGCACATAATCCGTACACAGTGCTTGTGCGCGAAATTCACATAATAAGAAAACAAACACAAATCAGAATCAGAACAAATAGAAAAAGTAGTCTCTCCCTCTCTCCTCTCTGCGCTGCGCTCGTCCCTTTAAGAGAAAAGCCCGCCCTCATGGCAGCACAGCCAATCACATCTTCTTGCATGATTGACAGGTCAGACAGCCTATCAGCACAGCTGTCAGAGTGATGGTGGAAGCGCAGCCAGCTGCCAGCTGTCAGAGCCCAAAGATAACAACCCTCAAGAAAGAAAAATTAAAATTTATTGATGTAAATGAGAAAAATTAGATTAAATGAGAATGTAGATGCTCGTGTTTTTGGTGTCTTTTTATACAACAGTGTTGCCGCGATTCGTTTGATGAAACGATCGGCTGAAATGTTCCTATGAGTCTCATAGGATCTGTGCGCATTTGAGTCTTAAGCCACGAATCCACTTGCTCCTGTTTAACGGCCGCGCTCTCTCCACAAATCACTTTGAAGACAATGCTGTGCCTCTTTTTGAAACTATTCAGCCTCTCAATACCTGCAGTGTGTTATCCTTCAGATCAACGTGAGTGAACTGTCATTAAAGTGAGCGCGCTCCACCTGCAACGCAAACTCAGCATGCGCAGTGAACGAGGTACGCTCATGAGTCACGAAATAACCATGTGAAGTGGATAATTTGTCTCTCGTTTTTGCTCGAGATACTAGATTTCGGCGACATTAAGGAATCGACATAACCAACAAGAAAATACTGAGACAAATAGGGAGTTTGGCGGTTCCACTTCAAAATCGTCGACATAATAGTATTGGCGAGTTAACCATGACTCCAGATAAGTGAACTCCACTGTATATTTTATATAAATAAAGCAACACTTTATTTTGATACAGTAATACCTTGAGATACGAGCATAATCCGTTCCAGGACGCTGCTCGTATCTCAAATCATTTTTTCCCATAAGAAATAACAGGGGGGGAAATTAATCCGTTCCGGCCCTCTAAAAAACTCCATTATTAGTGCTAATAACAATGGAAAACATGTTTTTAATTGCTATAGAGACACACACACACACAAAATTATAGAGTTTAAGGATTCCTGTGATATAGAATAAAATGTGGTTTTAATTAGTTCTTACCTTGTGTAGTTGTGTATTGGATAGACTCAGAAGCTCATATTTATTATTATTGAACACTCATAACTCGTGCTGCTCCCAGCTTAATACTGGTGAATCACTCGTTGCCCCCGGTAACCCCCGCTGTAAAACCAAGCTGCCTCTAGTGGAGATCATATGCAATTACCCATAAATGAGGAGCTTGAGCTCCGAGTGCTGAACACCTCTAGCGTCTGTAAGCTGCTCGTATCTCAAATATTTACTCGTATCTCAAAGCAAAAAATGGCTTGAAGGCTTGCTCATATTTCGGGACGCTCGTATCTCAAGGTATTACTGTATATACATACATTATAACACAAGTTCAATTAAATAAGTTCAACACTATGGGTTCAGTAAGCACCTCTGCAGAAGGTGATTCGCTTTGAGTCAGTATTGATTCAATATTGATTGTTCAATAAATGTGACGTTGCAAAAGTCATCAATTATGATGCGTTGCTTAAGTTGATTCAGTTATAAAGCGGCTCAGCAGAAAATAGTCCAATAGTGTCAGTGCAGTTAAAAAGGGTAAAGGATCGTTTTATCTTATAAATGAGCGTTATTCACATACAAGGCTGTTGGTGAACTCTTAAACTGACATAAGGGAGTAACATGAAGATATAGTGATCTATTACTATAATTAACTTCTTTTTCTCACAGGAAGCCTTCATTCGCAAGATCTTATCAAAGCCGTTTAAAGTTCCCATTCAGAATTACACAGGTGAGTGTTCTGCTGCTGATGAGGGGAGCAGTGTGATGCACTGGAGGCTCAGAGGCTCTTGTGTTTCTGCGCTCAGGCCCGTTGGGTGTGCGGGCTCTGGGACTGAAGCGAGCCGGCGTGAGGAAGGCCCTGCATGACCCGTTTGAAGACGGAGCGCTGGTTCTGTACGAGCCGCCCGCCATCAGCGCTCATGAGCTCATCAAAGCCGACAAGTGAGTAGCATCTGCTGATGATCAGACGGGTCTGTCGCGCTGCTCGCCACTGACATGAGCGGTTCTGTGACTGTTTTGCAGGGAGAAGTTACCAGTGCATGTGGTTGTGGATCCAGTTCTCACTAAAGTGCTTCGGCCGCATCAGCGAGAGGTATAATCTTGCTGTGTGTAGCACACTTTCTCTCACACTCACTCTCACACTCCCTCTCACTCTCTCACACACACACGCACACACACACTCCCTCTCTCACACACACACAAAAAGATAAGGGATGTACCGGATATCCAGTTCCGGTTCCGGTTAGCCGGATATCCGGCGGTTTTTTTTTTCTATCCGGTTCCGGCTCCGGTTCCGGTCGAAATGGTACCAGGTACCGGATATTGCTCGGTCATTTTAGGTTATTAGTTTAATTTAGTTCAGCCGCCATTTTAAAAGTTGGATACAAAAAAAAAACAATGTTGTCGCGTAAATTTAGCGTCGTTTGGGATTATTTTCAGCTAGAGGGATCATTACTGAACATCGATCGCGACTGCTCCCTGATAATGCAGAAAAACTGATCTTCATGAAGTTCAATGCTAAACTGATTAAATCGTAAGGACCAGAATTTGGGGAACCCAACAAAATATCTTGTATAATAATTTTTTTGGGAGCTGAATTTGTAATTTTTTTAAAAAATATTCATTATTAAAGAAAAACCCAACAAAGTCGACTAAGAACTACTTTGTCATGTACACCAAGTATTTTTTACCTCTGCTAGCTGTCGGGCTATGTAGTGTGTCAAAAACAACAACAAACACAGGGCATAACATATTTTTATTTACACTGTACTCTAAACACACAAAAAATCGGCTGTGGATCAACAAGTATCCATATATCCGCTGAAATCCGGTTCCGGCCGGATAATAAAAATTGCTATCCGGTGCATCCCTAAAAAAGATACATTATTCCTCAAAATGAATAAAATCATTGAAATAAAAAAATGCTGAAAGGTTCGACTGAACACACGTCACTTTGCATTTCCTTCAGCCTTGTTATTTAAATATTGGTGTGAAAGAGCTTTACATTTGCCCAAAAATAGAACTTTTTTGTTATTAAGAAACAAACAAGCCCAGATTAGAGAAAAAGTAACACAAAAGTAACGTAACGCATTACTTTTCTTAAATAACTAATGCGGTTGGGTACTTTTTAAGGGAGTAATGCAATATTGTAATGCATTACTTTTCAAAGTAACTGTCCCAACACTGATAGTGAGTGGCTTATCCCAGAATAACATCCAAATTATCAGTACCTCTTCTATAAATCTTAATCTTTTTTTTTTTTCCCTTCTGTATATTTGTATTTATATGTCCTACATTGTTTGAGTATGTCTATTTTGTGTATGTATATTTTGTGTACAGCGACCTTGAGCATGGGAAAGGCGCTATATAAATAAAACTTATTATTATTATTATTATTATTAATCCCATGTTTTTGGGAAAGAGCTTTCGGATAATCCTTGTAATGTCCTCCATAGGGTGTGAAGTTCTTGTGGGACTGCGTGACAGGAAGGCGGATCGAGAACTCGTTCGGCTGCATTATGGCGGATGAGATGGGGCTGGGGAAGACGCTGCAGTGCATCACGCTCATCTGGACGTTACTCAAACAGAGTCCTGACTTCAAACCTGAGATCGACAAGGCCATCGTGGTTTCCCCCTCCAGCCTCGTGCGAAACTGGTACAATGAAGTGGGCAAGTGGCTCGGGGGACGCGTGCAGCCCGTCGCCATCGATGGCGGATCCAAAGAGGAGATCGATCGCAAACTTGGTATCTTCTCGTTTTTTTTTTTGTCACAATAGGGTTCAATCAGAAATGAAAATAATCCCATAATTTACTCTCCCTCAAACCATCCCTAGGTGTAACTGACCTTATGCGTTTAGCCAAACAGTTGTATTAAAAAATATCCTGGCTCTTCCCAGCTTTATAATGGGAGTGAATGGTCCCTTATAGATTTCGAAGCCCCCCAAAAAGTGCATCCATCCATCATAAAGTGACCCATACGCCTCCAGAGGATTAATAAACGCCTTGTAATCAGTATGTATAACTATAATCACTGGCTTCCAGTAACGGCCGTATGCAAATCTAGCTCTGGTGGAAGAGTGACCTTTGACCTGACACATGATGTGTATGTAGGAATAAACAAATTAAGCCGGGCGACAAACTCAAGCTCCTCCGACATTTCCCTTTAAAAATCCCTGTTTTAGACGTCTGATCTGTGACGGGTTTTGCTCTATCCTTTGTGCTTCAGTGTTCGTTTTGGGGGCTCGCCGGGATACATCTGGTCAGGTAAGCGATGATTTTGGTTCACTACCTGTACTAGATGTATCTTTGATAAGGGAATAACCTGGTTAGATAAGTGATGAATTGTTTCACTATCTGAACTGGATGAGGGGACCGATCATTACTTGGAGTCAGATTAAATTCAGACCGTGATCGATCTATAAATAAAGTTGTGAGCTATAAAAACGTACGTACGAATTGGGTATTTCAGTGTCTAGTCAATAAACTGTACTAATAATAAACTGTACTAACAATAATGGGTCAATCATATCCTAAACCAGAACCCAGTGAAACACCCAAAGCGTGGATGGAAAGATGTAGTTGGGGATACTACACGAATCCTTATCTTGATAATTTAGCTGGCTGGACAGCAGACACGCAATGGCGGAAATATCCTAGAGAGGGCACTTTTGACCCCGGATTTCTAAAAGTAGCGTATGATTTAACATACGGAGGACAGGGTGATCCTGACTGGTCCTATAACTATATGCAGGGAGGATATGACGTGTGGTATAAAATGGCAGATGTATGGCGGGATAAAACAAATTCATATGTCCCAAGATCAGTCCTTAAAACCGTTCCTAAACCATTTGTGTGACCGTAATAATTTGACTGTACAAAATGCTGCTATAAAAATACGATCCTTAGAATCAGATGGGTTGTTTCCAGATAAGGCAAGGAATGTTGTGTGTGTCTCAATGGGGGGTGGCCATCAGGGCCAGAAGCCTTTTAAGGGAGGAAAAAAACCAGGGAGGTGTAATTACTGCAAAAAACCAGGGCATTGGTACAAAGAGTGTAGACAGAGAATGAATGATGAGCGTAATGGTGTACAAATGCAAGCCCCTTTTAAGCAGCAACCCGGAAAATATCTGGCATACCAACAAGGTCCAGCCCCCGCTGAGGCTCATCCTCAGCCACAGCTGTATGTGCCTCAGTCATACTATCAGCAAAGGCCACCTTCCCCCGCAGCCCAAAATCAGCAGAGGGGAGGGCCAGGGCCTTATGGCAACTAGAGGTGCCCACAGAGCCTGGATTCCGCCACAAGGGGGCATAATGACGCTTTGTTATCTGTAAGTTTTAACTCTGCATTGGGAAACACTCTGCCCATTGTTGAGCTTAATGTGAATGGTATGGCTTACTCTTTTCTTCTAGATACAGGCGCCACTTTATCCTCGTTGGGATCCACATATGAAGGACCTGTTTCAGCAACAACAATCAGCTCTGTGGGAATAGATGGGGTCCCTTTTCCTAGTCATATTACCCCACCTTTTACTGTTTTCTGTGTAGACGACCCAAAATGTCGTCTGACACATCGTTTTGTGTTTATGGAAGACTGCCCTTTTAATTTGTTAGGAAGAGATTTGATGTCTAAACTCTCTCTCTCATTATCTTTTTCAGGCTCTAAACTTGTGGTAAAAACTGCAACGTCCCCCTTCGTCGGGTTAGCAGCTTTAGAAGGCCTGGTAGTGCCGCATAATGTTTCTTGTTTAAACAGTGTGGCTGCAGATGCTGCGGAGCTCTCTGAACTTCCTGTTTCTCTCTGGGCCACACACAAGGATGATGTAGGTTTAGTAACCTGTGCCCCATACGAAGCTTCAGTAAAGCACACCAACCCCGTGTATAAAAAGCAATACCCGCTCACCGAAGAAAAGGCACAGGGCATTGACGATGTTCTTAGTTCATTACTGGATCAAGGTGTTGTGGCGCCCTGTAGGAGCCCATACAATACACCAGTCAATCCAGTGAGAAAAGCCAATGGATCCTGGAGGTTCACACAGGACCTGAGGGCCATAAATGACATAATCATTCCAGTGGCTCCACTTGTTCCTGATGTGCCTGCCATTATGTCTGCTATTCCAGCAGACCATACATACTTTTCTGTTGTTGATCTGTGCTCCGCCTTTTTCAGCGTCCCTGTGGACAAAGACACCCAGCCTTTACTTGCATTCACCCATAGGGGGCGCCAGTTTACATGGACCAGGCTGCCACAAGGATTCATTGACTCACCAGCCATCTTCACCCAGACTGTGCGTGAGTGTTTGTCTGATTTATCCTTGCCACCCGACACATGTTTTCTACAATATGCTGATGACATTTTAGTAACTGGTAAAGACAAGGGCCTGTGCCAACAAGCCACGTTAGCACTGCTGAAAAGGCTTGCTGAGTGTGGGTTCAAGGTTTCTAAACAGAAACTGCAGTATTGTCAAACACAAGTTAGCTATTTGGGATATCTTGTGTCCGAAGGACAGAAACAACTGTCCCCAGAGCGGATAAAGATCATTGTGGACACTCAGAAACCCAGAACGAAGCAAGCATTGATGGTTTTCTTAGGCTTGATTAATTACTGCCGTCAGTGGATTCCTGACTGTTCACATTATGATAAAATTTTGCGCTCTGGATTTTCTCACAGTGACCACATGAACAAGGTTTTGGTTTGGACTGATGAGATGCACAAGGCCTATGGGGCCCTGAAAGCAGCCCTGTGCTCAGCCCCTGCTCTGGGCTTACCGAATTATGTTCTACCTTTTCACCTGTATGTAACCCACCATGGCGACACGACCTCAGCAGTGTTGGCGCAAGAACATGGAGGTGGGTTCCGGCCATGCGCATATCTGTCCAAAACGCTAGATAATGTGGCACGTGGCCTGCCAACATGCCTGAAGGCAATAGCTGCTTCAGCGTGTATGGTAACTGACGCACAGAAGATAGTTAGAGGGCATTCCTTAACGCTACACTGTGCACATCAGGTGCAGTATATGTTAAAGCACCTCTCTACACAACATTTGTCTGTACAGAGAAGGTGTGGGTACGAGCAGGTTTTAATGGCTACTGAGAGGCTGACGATTAAGCCTAGCTCATCACATGATACGATTGCACATGCCTTACAGCGCTTAATTAATGCTCAGGATGATTGCATGGAGGAGGAACATGATTGTATAACCACTGTTGTCTCTGACTGTTCTATTAGACCGGATATGATGTCTTCACCACTGGAGGGCGCACGCAACCTGTTTGTTGACGGCTCCTGTTCTAAGCCACAAGACGGAGTGTATCTGTGTGGGTATGCTGTCTGTGAGTTACCTGATGTAACCGTGGAATCAGCTGCACTGCCGTTTTCATCAGCACAGGCTGCAGAATTGGTGGCGCTGACAAGAGCTTGCACTTTAGCACAAGATCAAGATGTCAATATATATACTGATAGCAGGTATGCTTTTGGGGTGGCTCATGACTTTGGCCACATTTGGGCCACTCGAGGCTTTGTTGCAGCTGATGGGAAACCAATTTCCCACAGCTCATTTGTGATGGACCTGATCCAAGCTTGCCGCCTACCAAGATCTCTAGCCATAATTAAAACTAAGGGTCACTCAGTTCTAGATACGAAAGAAGCTCAAGGAAATAATCTCGCTGATCACGCTGCTAAGGCTGCAGCTATGGCAGGGCGAATGCCTGAATGGCTGAACATTTCTGCTGTGTCCTGCAGCACACAGGTTTTATCATGTAGTATGTTACCTGACCTTGACATCGCTGGTATCCAAGCTTCAGGAAGCCAGTCTGATATGGATTTTTGGGCATCCGAGGGGGCGACCAAGAACGAAAATAACATTTGGACTGATAGTTTCGGCCGCGTGTGTGTGCCAGCGTCCTGTGCGCCTTTCATTGTTAGGGAATTTCATGGTGTCACTCACCGCGGCCGAAGAGGGGTAACAGAGGAGATGTCTAAATTTGTGTGCATTCGAAATTTGAATAAATTTGTAAATGACACGTTAGATCGATGTGTGACGTGTGCAATGAATAATAGTGCGAAGCCTGTAGCGAAACATCAACAGCTACCATTACCTGAGGGCCCCCTGCAACAATGGCAGGTAGATTTCACTCATCTGCCAAAGAGGGGCCCCTACAGATATCTACTGGTATTTGTAGACAAATTTTCCAGGTGGGTGGAAGCGTTCCCATGTCCCAAAGAAGACGCCTCCACCGTGGTCAGACATCTATTGAAGGAAATAATTCCTAGATACGGTATACCACTCGCCATTGACTCTGATAAAGGCCCTGCTTTCATTGCTAAAGTATTAATGGACATGACAAAACAGCTCCAGATCACCTGGAAGCATCACATTCCGTATCATCCACAGTCCTCAGGGATCGTGGAGAGAGCGAACAGAACGATCAAAGATAAGTTGAGAAAAGCCATGCAGACGGTTGGTCACCAAGACTGGCCCACATTGCTGCCTGCTGTCCTAGCTGATATGCGAATGGCACCCCATAAGGGTCTAAAAGGTCTGTCACCATATGAGATGGTGATGGGACGCCCTTTCCCTGCACCATGGAGAAAGGGTGGGGGTGTGTTGGGCAATGGGGGATGTGATGTACCATTAAGTGAATATGCACAATTGTTGATTAAAGCTCTACACGAAAATTGGAGCAAAATGCATTCGAGTTCAGCACCTTTGCCAATTGACACGACACACCCCTTTCAAGTGGGTGATGAAGTATTAATAAAACAATTCTTAAAAATGGGGGATCCATTGAACGCACCTAAATTTAGTGCCCCCACCAAAATTGTTGCTGTAACTCGAACCGCCGTATTAACTGATTCTTTCCCACAGTGGATTCATGCAACCCGACTGAAACTGCATAAAAATCCTGTGTTATCTGACTAACTTGATTTGTGTTACAGGAAGCTGGCAAGGACCATGTGCACCAACATCTCGCAAGAGAAATAGGAGAAAATAAAATTCTAAATTGGTTATTGAGCGTGTTAACGATGTTATCTATCCAGGCTGTTATAGCTGTCAACACCTGAACAAGGGGCCACTTTTGTAGGATCTTCGGGGTCACTACTGCGTCAAGGGACGGAGGGGCTTGGCAGTGCGCAACTGGACTGACTGCTGACTGACGACGTGTCATTTTTATTTGCTGATCAATTGTTATTGCATGACAGAGGAGCTGAACACGCAGCGCTGTCCATGACATAAGAATTATCAGCTCCAATATCCTTACCAACTATTATTTCATTTCCTATGATATTGTTATTGATTGAACTATCAGAATGCAGTTCCTTGTTTTATTGATGAGCTCACTGTCCATGGGATGGAGCTCAAGACCAACTGATAATTTGTTTTGGCAGTATGCTAATAACACTGCTAGGATGTATACCAACAAATCATGTTATGTATGTCAACAAGTGATGTCGTCTGTTGTTAGCCTGTCGCTACCCGTGATGCACCAACAGAATCTCACCCAAATATGTGTACAATCGGAAAGCAACGGTTCCAGGTATGATTGGGTTCCTTCAGGCTCGAAATGCCCCCCTTTCTTCGTTAAACGATCCTTACCCCACAAGCTTTCTCCCCATGTCACGATACGTCCACAGTTCACATTGAATTTTGTGTTTGTTTTTTGTTACAACAACACAGGGATAGGAACGTTAGGCACCATAAAGGAGAAAAGATGTCGAATAATAATCAATAGAGATTGGGGTTCTTCCAGGGGAGGTAATTATTCAGAAAAGCACCCCTCTGACCTTATGCAGATTAGATGTCCACAAAAACTTAATTGTATCACGTTGAATATTGATTGGTGGTGGTATTGTGGCCCAAATTCATTGTTCCCGGACATTCCAGGCAACTGGTCTGGTATCTGTGCTCCAATTCAACTATCTTACCCTGTCCAGATATTCCAGCGGATCAACCAGCATCGACCCACAGGCCGCCACAAGAGAGACGTATCAATGGATGAGGTTCCCACTGAGCATCGCCTGACCACTCACTGGACAAGGTGGTGGACCTCTGTGTTCTCACAGTTCGGCACTGTCTCTCAGTGGACTCACATTGAGGTCCTGCATTATCGACTAGCTAAGTTCGTCAATGACACCACGGATGGAATGGCCGGTGTGAGAACAGAACTGGGTGCCCTGCGCCTGATGACCATGCAAAACCGCCTGGCATTGGACATGTTGTTAGCAGACAAAGGAGGTGTCTGTGCCATGGTGGGGGATCAGTGCTGCACCTTCGTCCCGGCTGAAGATGAATCTGAGGGCGCTGTGGGTCATGCTGTGCAAGAGATGAAGAACACTGCGCATAAGCTGTACGGAGATGAGACCAAGGACTGGGGATGGGGTTTGATGCACAATCTGTTTGGATGGGTGACACCACTTATCACCATGATAATTCCTGTACTACTGATTCTTGTGGCCCTATGTACTTTTGGGCCCTGTTTGTTGCAATGTCTGATGAATAGAGTGTATAGTATGATTGATGCAACCACCAGGCAACATAGATATGTACCAGTGAATAATGCTTAAGCTTTTAGCTTAAAAGAGGGGACTGAGGGAAATTATATGCTTTCTTTTATATGCGTTATTTTTCTATAATACATTATGTATCATTTCAGTCTGAACTTTTTTGTCCTGCTTCTGTGTGTGTAACTACACGCACGCTTTGTCCCTCTCTCTGCCATATATGGAGTTGTTCTTTTATCTCTATCTCTACATCACCACACCCTATTAGGGGGAAGGGCTATTAGTATAAGAATCGCCTGTCCTCTTTGTTTCTTTGAGAACTGCATTCTGAATAAACCAGATTTGATTTCACTCGTGTGGTTCATTGAGCTGCGTTCTCCCGAGATCTCGTTAACATCCAGTTGCTGAGTAGACACTGAAAACCAACTACACACTGAGAACGGTTCTATCATTCGTCAGTGCGTCATGCATCGGGTCAAAGGTCATTCTTCCTCCAGAGCTCGACTCGTATACGGCCAGTGATTATAGTTTATGAACTTGTATACATGGATGTATTTTCTTACAAAAATGCATGCCGTTATTAATATGGATCACTTTATGAAGGATGGATGCAGTTTTTTGGGCTTCGAAATCTATAAGGTACCATTCACTCCCATTATAAAGCTGGGAATATTATTTAAAACAACTCTGATTGTGTTTGACTGAAAGATACAGGATGTTTTGAGGAAGAGTAAATTATGGGGTCATTTTCATGTTTGGGTCAACTAACACTTTAACTCTCTAATTCTCTATCTATCGTTTTAATTTGAGTAGTTTGGCTGTTAAAATCCCCACATTGGATGGTCTCTGTGCTTCACGTGTGTGTCGTTGCGTGTTTCAGAGAACTTCATCTCCCAGCACGGCATGAGAGTGCCGACGCCGATCCTGATCATCTCCTATGAGACGTTCCGGCTGCACACGGACGTCCTGCACAGGGGCAGAGTGGGACTGGTCATCTGTGATGAGGTACGGGAACATGCTAATAAAACCGTTCACTGGAAATATCAGGCAATGTTAAAATTAGTTTTAGACCTGAAAAAGTAAGAGGTATAAAAAAATAAGTCATGGAAATGTCTCAAGTCAATAACCATTTAAAAACAAATATTTCAGCAAAGATTGATCAAAAGTGAACGTAAAGACTTTTAAAATGTTATTAAAGGTTATATTTCAATCCTGAAAAAAATGTCATGGTTTCCACCAAAATTTTAATCAGCATATTATTAGAATGATTAATATAGTAACATGGAATGCATGTATTTTATTTTCTAATATTTCATATTAATATTTTATTTTTAAGAAAAAACCCTGTTCACACCAAGTGAACAAATATAATATAAATAAATGTAATAATATAAATATAACAATACAGAAATACTAGTTTTAAAAATCATTGTAAAAGAACAGCCGAGTTCACACTAGAACGATAGCGGCACTCTCTCACACGCACACACGCACTCTCTCTCACACACACACACACGCACGCACTCTCTCTCTCTCTCTCTCTCTCACACACACACACACGCACGCACTCAGTTTCTCACACTCTCTCTCACATACACACACTCACTCTCTCTCTCACACACACACGCACACACACACTCTCTCTCACACACACACTCACGCTCTCACACGCACACACTCAATTTCTCACACTCTTGCTCTCTCTCTCACACGCACACGAACTCTCTCTCACTTTCACACGCACACACTCAATTTCTCACACTCTTGCTCTCTCTCACACACACTTTCACACGCACACACTCAGTTTCTCACACTCTCTCTCTCACACGCACACACTCAATTTCTCACACTCTTGCTCTCTCTCTCTCACACACACTCTCTCTCTCTCACACACACACTCAATTTCTCACACTCTTGCTCTCTCTTTCACACACACTTTCACACGCACACACTCAATTTCGCACACGCTCTCACACACACGCACTCAATTTCTCACACACACACTCACACTCTCTCTCTCTCACACACACGCACTAAGTTTCTCACACACTTTCTCTCTCACTCTCTCTCACACACACACACGCTCTCACACACACGCACTCAATTTCTCACACACTCTCTCTCTCTCACACACACACACGTTCTCTCACACACACACACACACATAAACTGAAGAAACATTGTGCAGGTGTGAACTCTAAAATAGTAATGTTTATAGTTATCATACGGTCCTTGAGACTTGAGGCATTTTAATAATTAAAAAATCTTATAGAGCTTTCTGAAGGACAGTTTGTCTTTGATTGCCCGTATGACAGGGTCACAGGCTGAAAAACTCAGACAATCAGACGTACCAGGCGCTGAACGCAATGAACGCGCAGAGGAGAGTGCTGATATCCGGCACTCCCATTCAGAACGACTTGCTGGAATACTTCAGTTTGGTGCACTTTGTGAATTCTGGTATCCTCGGTAAGAGACTTTAGATGATTCCCGTTATGCGTGAGTGACGCTGTGGAGACGTTCACTGACGCGCCGTCTCTTCCCTCAGGCACCGCGCAGGAGTTTAAGAAACGCTTCGAGATCCCGATCCTCAAGGGTCGTGACGCCGACGCCAGCGATAAAGACAGGACTGCCGGAGAACAGAAGCTGCAGGAGCTCATCAGCATTGTGAACAGGTGAGCGAGAGAGAAAACGGCCATCCCACCATTCAGATCATTTCACTTAAACGCTGAGTTTCTTTTCTCAAGGTGTTTGATTCGAAGAACCTCAGATATTCTCTCCAAGTATCTGCCTGTGAAGATCGAGCAAGTTGTGTGCTGCAAGTAAGAGATCAGTTGATGGTCATATTCCCTCCTTTCATTCTCAATATATCAAGGATCGTTAACCTCATGCACTTGAGCGTTTAGTTTAGAAGAAAATGGCTTTATTGTTGTGTGATTGTTTTGGCTTAAAAGAAGCATTAATGAATACTATTTGTGCTTTTGCCAGTCTGACTCCTCTCCAGAAAGAGCTGTACAAGTTATTCCTAAAGCAGGCCAAACCTGTGGAGAGTCTGCAGACCGGCAAGATCTCGGTGTCTTCTCTGTCGTCCATCACCTCGCTGAAGAAGCTCTGCAACCGTGAGTTTGGACGTCTTCACCTTTCACCTCTTCATCAACACAATCAGCCCTTTTTTAGTCATGAAAACTGCAAAATGTTTGTTCTCTCTGTTAGATCCTGCCTTGATTTATGAGAAGTGTCTGGCAGGAGAAGAGGGTTTTGAAGGAGCGATGGAGCTCTTCCCACAGAATTACTCAACTAAAGCAGTAGAACCACAGCTCTCAGGTCAGTGCTGACTGAATGCATTCAATTAATACAAAATCATTAACACTTTTATAGTGTTACCAAATAAAATCTTTTAAATAAATGCTGTTCTTATAACCTTAAATCTTTAAATATATTCACATAGAAAACAGCTGTTTTACACTGATATAATATTACACTGTTTTACTGTATTTATCATCTAATAAATTCAGCTTTAATCACAGGAATAAATGACACTTTACTATATATTCACATAGAAAACAGCTGTTTTACACTGATATAATATTACACTGTTTTACTGTATTTATCATCTAATAAATTCAGCTTTAATCACAGGAATAAATGACACTTTACTATATATTCACATAGAAAACAGCTGTTTTACACTGATATAATATTACACTGTTTTACTGTATTTATCATCTAATAAATTCAGCTTTTATCACTATGCAATGCATTTCACTATATATTCTAATAGAATATTACTAATTACTAATATTTAATGGGTCAGAATATTTGTGCGTGACAGCTAATATTCAGTGGTGCTTTTTCTTTTTTACCTTCACAACTATTTTTCTGAACCATATGAAATCAAATCCCTTTTCTATGTAACACTTCAATTTAATTTTGAAAGAATTTTAATCTTAACCTGAACCTTTATTATAAAATCAACATAAAATGTGAATGGCTTTCTATTCGTGTACATTTTAATTTGTCCAAACCCCATAATTCATCTGTGTGACTGCCTTGTTTTCAGGAAAGATGCTGATTCTGGACTATATCCTGGCGATGACCAGAACAACAACCAGTGACAAAGTGGTTCTGGTCTCCAACTACACACAGACTTTGGACCTTTTTGAAAAGCTGTGTCGAACCCGAAGGCGAGCGATTCAAATTATTTAAATCCATCATCAGTGAAGGACCTCCTTATAGAGGAGAACCAAAGTAACATGGTGTTTCTTCATGAATAGATACCTGTATGTTAGACTGGATGGGACAATGTCCATCAAGAAGAGAGCAAAGGTTGTGGAGAGATTCAACAGCCCCTCTGTAAGTCTGAAACATTCATACTCTTGTGTTCAACCTGTCATATAAACTCTTATTTTAAGACTACAGTAATGCCTCGGTTTACGAGTTTAATTCGTTCAAAGAGCTCGTAGCTCAAAATGCTCGTACACCAAAACAATTTTCCCCATAAGAATGCATTAAAAAGCTCTCGATTCGTTCCACACAACCATAAATGCCCATTTTAAATATTTTTTGGGTTTAATTAATTAGCGTTTAAATTATAACCATTAAGATCTCATATAAATACTAATTAATAATTGACAATTAAACTCATTAAAAATATTTGACAATTTACTGTAACGCATTTCATCTTTGTTGGCGTGAAGGAGACGAGAGGACGGTTTTACTGCTTACAGGGAACTGAATCAAGTTTGCTGTTCATCCAATATTTCTAGTGTTTTATTTCAGCTTGAGTTCCTCTCTTGCAGAATCCAGAGTTCATCTTCATGCTGAGCAGTAAAGCTGGAGGCTGTGGGCTGAATCTGATCGGTGCAAATCGCCTGGTGATGTTCGACCCCGACTGGAATCCAGCCAATGACGAGCAGGCGATGGCCCGCGTGTGGCGAGACGGACAGAAGAAGACCTGCTACATCTACAGACTGCTGTCGGTGAGTTCAGAGAGATGCTTTTAAAACAAGATGTTCGTTTAAAAGTGGCTCATGGTTTGTTCTCCCCTCTCTGTTAGACGGGCACGATCGAGGAGAAGATCTTACAGAGACAGGCTCATAAGAAAGCTTTGAGCAGCTGTGTGGTCGACGAGGAACAGGACGTGGAAAGGCATTTCTCTCTCGGAGAACTGCGAGAACTCTTCTCTCTCAACGAGGACACAGTCAGCGACACACACGACAGGTACAAATGATTCAATGGTGACTTTCGACCATAAAACAGGTAATTGTTCACGACACGCATCAATACCGTACAGCAGTGGTTCCCAAACGGGCACATGTAACAAAGAGCAAACTAAACACTGAGTAACGCCGTTCAATTAATTGTACCCCTCCTTAAAATGTGTTTTTAACAGGCAGATGGTGTATAAAGTTAAAATACATGACATTCAATCAAATTACCTAATCTTTTGTGGACAAAAATGACTGTATCCACACAATCTGATGCCTTGGCAAATTATATTACCGCTGTTCTCGACAATGGACCTTGTTAAAGTGAGTTTTTAGCATTTATTTATAGTGTGATCCGCCGTGGAAGCCAATGTAAAAACTAAGAAGAGGATGTGATGGATATTTAATGATCTCATGTTTTGCTAGTGTGTATAGAGCCGTCACTGAAACACTTGTGCGCCTGTCCTACACTAATTACCATGCGGTAGACCAGTTCAGACTTACAGCGCTGCTGTTCTGCAGTGTTTAGCTCCAATGCTCAACGCAAACACCTGAACCGGCTGATCAGTGTCTTCAGGATCACTAAAACAGGGTTTTTTTCAGTCCTAAACTCTGCAGGACAGTGGCTCTCTAGGATTCAACTTGTCTAGTTAAACTAGATGTTAAACTTGCTCAGCTCTAGAGTGACAAGGTGCATGAATCGTGATTTGATAGTTCAGACTGCAAAACATCTAACCTGTGTGTTAGTTTTGGATTCAGTACACAGGAAGTGCTAATCCGAATGGAAAAGGTCAGATTTTATCAAGTTTTGACAAAAACATTAGATTTGGGTTTTATTCCAGAATTTTCTCTAAAAAGGTTGGGTTCCACGTCATCTTGTTTCGAAACACAAGTGTTCCTGTTAACATTGACATGTCCAGTGTAAACGGTTCCAAACAGGCGTGTTAAACTGTGCATCCAGTGCTGGATGAGTGTTAAATTCAAGATGCTCGCTTTCATGCTAGATGAGCATTAATCTACTTAATTATGACGCAAAGCAACACAGCTAAAAGTATTCCTAATATACTTAATATTACTGAAACTACAGTGTTGTGTTAATGCTTCTCATTTACATGCGTTGTGATTATTTTTCAAACTTTCAAGTGGAAATACAGCCTATTAGAGCGCTTATGCAAATACCCTAGCGCAGATGCTAACCTATTGCATTTAAGTAATGTGATAGTTGCATCAGTGTAACTGCACTGAAACGCCTAATGCTCCATCGATTTTTGACGTTCTCAACCATGAATTAAGTACAAAGACCATCGAACATGGAGTTTGTATTCATTCCCTCTTCTTTCGTCAGATTTCGCTGTAGGCGCTGCATAAACAACCGGCAGGTGCGTCCTCCTCCAGATGATTCGGACTGCACCAGCGATCTGTCCAACTGGCATCACTGCGCGGATAAGAGAGGCCTGAGGGACCCGGTGCTGCAGGCATCCTGGGACGCCGCCGTCTCTTTCGTCTTTCACCAGCGCTCACATGAGGACCAGAAAGGAGTTCTCTGAGCCTCACAGGATGAGTGTTCAGATCATAAAGGCTGAACGGGAACATTAAGAGACACTTTCACCTGCTCATTCGTTCGCACACTTTAATTGAATTCTTTTCCTGTTACTTCTGTGCATTTATTAACTCATTTAACAGTTGTCCCGATCACTCATTAAACGTGAGCTGCAGAGTTTAGTGTGTATCGTTTCTTCCCCACACAGAAATGCGAAGACTGAAAAGTTTTACATCACACTGACATAATCTGCCATGGGTGACCTGCAGTCCCAGTTACCAAGTAATACATTACAGTACGGGATGAGCTTTCGTAGCGCTTGACCTTTGACCTCGGGGTCACGATTCAGTGGATTAGAGTCCAGGTTCAGTGTCAGGCGCTCGACTGGCCTGCATGTGTCCAGCAGCTCCGCGAACTCCAGAAGTTTAGCAGGAAGAATGAAATTTGAGCTGTATGAAAGGAAACATCACATTCGTTAGTGTAAACGCACGTATGAAGAAGCATGCAACAAAACCAGCATTACCTGAGGTCTAATTGAGTGATTCTGCTGGGACTGGATCCTGAGAATAATTTGGCAAGCTCTACGGTACCCGCCGCTGGAAGAACAACAACAAGTCTGCTCATATTTGACGGCCTAATTTCTTAGACAGTCAGCATGTTGCTCACACAAAGCTGCTCAAGAGACATTTCTTACTGTTATCAATGCTTAAAATGAATAAAAAGTGGTAGGGCTAGTGTGTACGGCACGGGTTCGGTCTTACCCAGTCGGTTCTGGGCCAGCGTCAGACTCTGGAGGGACGAGATCCCCTTCAGTGCTTCTACAAACGGCACCAGGAAGTCCTTCTTGACCGGACACTTATCCAGCAGCCGACAGTCTTTCAAGGACAGCTCTGAGATTCAAACAGCACAAACATTGGGCATTGGTTTCCAGACTCAGACTTGCCTTTTTATGCATTACGCTGTACCTTCTAACACAGAGTTTTCCAGATAACGAAGAATCTCCTGGTGAAAGTCCGCTAGGTTTGTGTCTTTCAGCTTTAATACCTTGAGTAATGGATTGGATCCTATGAAGGGAAAAAAAAGACACTTGTATCGTATATTGATAAAAGAAAAATGGCTTGTAGCTTAAGGTTTACTCAAGAAAAACATTTTGTAATTAAACTGAAATAATTCACATTGAAACATTATATAGTCAAGCAAAAGAAGTTGCTTGTATCGAGTAAAAGCAGCATTTGACGTTTCTCTTCGTTGCTTTAGGGAAAAAGAAGTGCGCTTAACTGCATTGAATGTGCGCTTCTATCTCAGTATATTCATATAAAACTACTATAATCAATAAAATAAGCTGTAACATCAAATTACGTTTTACTTTTAAAGTACGTTTTAAAGGATTTGCCGTATTTTAAAGCACACATTTTAATGTTGATTAACATACACGCACACAAATATACATTTATTTTATATATACAGTGGGTACGGACAGTAGTCAAACCCCCTTAAATTTTTCACGCTTTGTTATATTGCAGCTATTTGCTAAAACGGGTGGGCAAACTATGTCTCGCGGGCCACATTGGTTTCTTAAAATTGACAGAGGGGTCGGGTTGAAGGTCGTACCTGTGCATTTACTTATAAGAAATCCTAGAAAACCTGTATAAAGTATAGTTTGGTCTTAAATCACTCGACTGGGACACGTGAAATTACAACAAAACAATATTAATACAATTTAATCGACAGAAAAACCATAATATGCAATGTGACTGAATCGTATATTTGCCTCAGCTCTAGATTGACAATCACAGGCGTCCAATCACAACTGACCTCTGGAAAAAAGGGAACTAACCAATGACGTTTGATGTTACTATTACAAGAGCAACGACTGACAAAAATAAAAGTGCTCGCGCGAGCAAAAACAGCAGTTGAGAGCGGGCGAATGTACGCGTGCGCTCGCGGGTACCCGTATTTATGTGTAGCTCTGTTTTCCACTCGCGGATGTAATTTATGCGCCCGTTCCTTTTTAGCACTGAATTAACGGCATAAAGGGGGGTGTAGAGGGGTTTCCGACACACGCCTTCTCTCCAGCACAGCTTCAGCGCCACTGCCGCTTGCAGCCGCGACAGAGTGACATTACAGGGAAATGTAAAATGAAGGAGGTTTAATACAGGTTCGGCAAGTTCGGCGGGCCGGATTAAAAAGCCCAACGGGCCGGATATGGCCCGCTGGCCGTAGTTTGCCCACCCCTGTGCTAAAATCATTTAAGTTAATTTTTTCCCTCATTAATGTACACACAGCACCCCATATTGACAGAAAAACACAGAATTTGACATTTTTGCAGATTTATTAAAAAAGAAAAACTGAAATCTCACGTTTCTAAGTATTCAGACCCTTTGCTGAGACACTCATATATTTAACTCAGGTGCTGACCATTTCTTCTGATCATCCTTGAGATGCTTCTACACCTTCATTTGAGTCCAGCTGTGTTTGATTACATTGATTGGACTTGATTAGGAAAGACACACCTGTCTATATAAGACCTTCCAGCTCACAGTGCATGTCAGAACAAATGAGAATCATGAAGTCAAAAGGAACCGCCTGAAGAGCTCAGAGACAGAATTGTGGCAGGACACAGATCTGGCCAAGGTTACAAAAACAATGTCTGCTGCACTTAAGGTTCCTAAGAGCACAGTGGCCTCCGTAATCCTTAAATAGAGGATGTTTGACACGACCAGAACCCTTCCTAGAGCTGGCTGTCCGGCCAAACTGAGCCATCGGGGCAGAAGAGCCTTGGTGAGAGAGGTAAAGAAGAACCCAAAGATCACTGTGGCTGAGCTCCAGAGATTCAGTCGGGAGAAAGTTGTAGAAAGTCAACCATCACTGCAGCTCCACCAGTCGGGGGTTTATATCAGAGTGGCCCGACGGAAGCCTCTCCTCAGTGCAAGACACATGAAAACCACATGGAGTTTGCTAAAAAACACCTGAAGAACTCCAAGACGGTGAGAAATAAGATTCTCTGGTCTGATGAGACCAAGATATAACTTTTTGCCCTTACTTCTAAGCGGTATGTGTGGAGAAAACCAGGCTCTGCTCGTTACCTGTCCAACACAGTCCCAGCAGTGAAGCATGTGCTGCAGCATCAGCTGTGGGTGTTTTTCAGCTGCAGGACGACTGGTTGCAATCGAGGGAAAGATGAAGTAACGGGATATCCTGGATGAAAACCTTCTCCAGAGTGCTCAGGACCTCAGACTGGGTCGAAGGTTTACCTTCCAACAAGACAATGAACTGAAGCACACAGCTAAAATAATGAAGGAGAGGCTTCACAACAACTCCGTGACTGTTCTTGAATGCCCCAGCCAGAGCCCTGACTTAAACCCAGTTGAGCATCTCTGGAGAGACCTAAAAATGGCTGTTCACCAACAATTACCATCCAACCTGACAGAACCGGAGAGGATCTGCAAGGAGGAACGGCAGAGGATCCCCAAATCCAGGTGTGGAAAACTGGTTGCATCTTTCCAAAAAAGACTCATGGCTGTATTAGAGCAAAAGCTGCTTCACTAAATACTGAGCAAAGGCTCTGAATACTTAAACCATGAGATATTTCAGTTTTCTTTTTTAATAAAGCTGCAAAAAATGTCAACAATTTTGTGTTTTTTTCTGTCAGTATGGGATGCGCTCTAAAAAAAAAAAAGTCTATTCACTTAGCACGTGATTTCAGTCTTATTTTAGAGTACGCTAGAATATATTTCTTTTTCTCAGGTGAGGTCTTGAGTAAATGCAAGTACCTGTTAATGTCTGGAAAAACTGCGGCTGCAGACGGATTCCTGTGACTTGGAGGCTGATGAGTTTGGGAGTGCAGGTCAGCGCCGGCAGGAAAAACTCGACCGTCATCGGACCCGTGGATTTGACCGACAGCTTTTCCAGACAGAGCTCTGTGAACAACAGACAGAAACAACATTATCAGTCCAAACCGAGAGAATCACGGATGAACGACAGGCCAAACGAAACAATATCCTCAATTATAATCAGTGAGGAGTTATTTCAGCATAACTGAGATATTTATGTTATGAGATATTTATTTATTCATAGTTTGAATCAGTTGTACTTATATATTTTGTTTTAGTAGTTTTGTTGTGTTTTTTATCATCATTCACAACATTTTTATTTTTCATTCAATTTTAATCATTTTTGTACATCAAGTTAAACTAAATAAAAATAAGACATTGTGCCTTGGCAACTAAATTCCTCACCTCTGCTCTGAGTGAAGTGCGGCTGCTGCGTCTGTTTGTTTCTGTCGGGATGAGTGCGGCAATCCAGAGAGAGGCTCCTCAGGGTCGGGCACGCTCTCAAAAAGCTCATCAAGTGTGTGTGACCACAAATTTGACTTATACTTAGATCCGTGAGAGAACAGCCGGGGTTCAGGAACAACCGTCGGAGAGACGTCACCAACACACCCATCTCCTCCTCAAGAATGAGCCCTGCACACATAAACACACATCCACTATATATATATATATATATATATATATACAGTAATACCTCGGTTTACGAGTTTAATTCGATCAGGAGCGAGCTCGTAAACCAAAATGCTCGTACACCAAAACTAATTTTCCCCATAAGAATGCACTAACAATAAATTAATTCATTCCACACGACCACAAATACCCATTTTAAATATTTTTTTGGTTTTACCCTATTAATTGCAGTTAAAATTTTAACCATTAAGATCTCATATAAATACTAATTAATAATTGACAATTAAACTAAAAATACTTGACAATTTACTGTAATGCACTTCAGGTTTGAGCAGCCTGCTTGGAGGAGAGAGAGGAGGGGGGAGCGGGGAAAGCAAGGATGAAAGCAAATGAGTGAATTTATTATAATAGTGCAGAAAACAAACTAAGTGATAATCCAGAGTTAAAGTCGTGGAACATGGGAGCCGCGAACGAACGAATCCACGGGAGCCGAAGTACTTACGGTCACTGTGAAGCTGTAACGTGTGAAGAGACAGCCACGTGGGCAGGATATGCAACACCGAGATCGGGTTTTCACATTTGGACACTTCAAAATCCAGCGAGTGGATCTGACCTTCAGGGCAGCGGTCAGCAGGGTCGCTAAAGGACGAAAACTTGCTGCACAGAACCTCTGGACTTTCCTCCACGTCTAAAGCGATACGTTTGGCTGCAGGTGCCTCCATCTCTCCATCATCCACTGCTGGTGCGGCGCACACCGATATCCCACCCTGAGGACCCCTGCGTCTGCACATGAGCCAGTTCAGAAAAGATGAATCTCGGTTTCTTCTCAGAAGCACTTCTCTGACAGACCCGTGGTCCAGGAGCCGGTGGAGGACAAACAACACGTTCTTCTGTTCGCATCTGAACAGAGCATTCACGTCATGTAATCTGAGGGACGTCACTCCCTTTTCTAGGGCGCTCAGGATGGGCCGCAGGTCGCCGGACGCGAGCCTGCGGATGTTTTTGGTTGATGTGTAAAGAGAAAGGATTCTGACATGATTCACGGTCATGGAGAGAATGGAAGAGTCGCTGAGGTTGGAAAGGTACGTTCCTCCTCGCTTGAAGCAGGGGAACATGACCATGTGAAAGATCCGCTCCAAACATCGCTGCTTCCAGTTCTGATTGGGCCCTGTTGACTGAAGAAATCAGACTTCAGCTTTAGTGCACTTGCTCACATGGGACCAAAGTTGGAATAAAATAATATATAACGGTCTATATGAGGAATTTGACTTGGTAGTACGAATAAATTAATTAAAATAAAAGGTTTACTGGTCATATTTTACCCTTATAATGAATACAACTTATAAACTCAAACACAACAACAATAATATTTACTAAATAAAAAGATTATATATTTTTTTCTTTTTTTTTATTATAATTTTTTTGTATAAATATATGCATAAAAATATATATATATTTTTTTTTTTAATATAATTATTTTTTTAAATGCATATTATATATATATATATATATATATATATATATATATATATATATATATATATATATATATATATATATATATATATATATATACACATAGTATATAAATACAAATGTGCATAAAAAGGTCTTAATTATACATTATAATACAAGTAGTTGGCTCTGAAGATCCAGAATAAAACAAAGTAAAAATAAAGACAACAAATAAAATAAATTAAACTAAAATAGGTTTATTGGCCATATATTTTTATTTGTAAAGGAGTTTACATTTACTTTAAAAAAATACACAAAACAATTATATAAAATTAAATAAAGGGCTACATAAGAAATTTCATAGTTTGCTCTAAAAATATGGAATAAAATAGAAGAATACACAAAAATAAAATTTTATTTGCCAGAGGTTTATATGCCATGTAAGTTGCACTAATAAGCAATCTGACTTTGTAGTTTGCTCTAAACTCAGAAAAAAAGGGTTTTAATGACCATGTAAGTTATATGAATTGGGAATTTGTCAATCATGATTTAATTCAGCAACGATGACCATATGAAGCACAAACCTTGGATTTCCAGCGCCACGACTGACCCAGATCTCTCCATATTGTTGCCCAAATTACAGAGGTGGAGATTCCTGAAATCAGCATCAGCTTTTAGCATTAAATCAAAATGCTACCTTTATTATTAAATTAATATACAGACCTGTTTTAGAACATTTTGATTCAAAAGAACCCATCTTTACATCTACATCTTTACACACATACACATTTATATATATATACAGTATGCATCAGAATCAGAGAAAAACTATGATCCATCAGATGCTCTTCATTCATATGTACGTGCAACATTAACATGTATGTAGCATGCGTGTATGATGTAGGTAGTATTTACATATAATGTATGTGTGGACTATGATGCATGCAAGCATGAATGTAGTATGTGTGTGAAAGAATATGCATCAAATCGCTGTGTTATAAGCTGTTGTTTTTCTGATCCTAGGAAATTTGTCCTGTTACATTCCGTTCCTCTCATGTATCTCTTCATTATTATCTCTAGCCGTCACGCCAGCAGAACTCAAGGATACACGTCTGGAACGGCGAGACTCGTATGATATGCTGTATTATTTCACAAAGACTCATGCGTCATGAAGTTTAGCTTGTGTGCAGATATTTTCTTTAAGAAAAACACTGGAATAAACCAGATTTGATTTCACTCGTGTGGTTCTCTTGAGTTTTTCTTTCTTTTATTGTTCGGTGTGCAGGGCAGCGGAGACATCAGGAGGAGACAGACCTAGCAGTATGATTATGCATGTATGAATGATATTGTGAGTAGTATCTGTGATTGTCGCTTGTGTATGCATGTATGTATATATATATACATACACACACACACACACATATAGTGGAGTTTGGTTATGTTGACTGCCTCGGGGGTTGCAAAAAAGCGTAAACAGTAACAACATATTCGTGAGGTCATCACACTGTACTAGATTGCATACTTTCTTGCTTTCTGCCCATGTAATGTGCTCTCACAACAAATTCGGCTTCGTCCCGTCTTTTAACAACTGTGTTCCTGCAGCGGCGCTGAGCAGAGCCCACATCAGAACAAAAGCAGGATGTGTTTGTGTGTGTGTGTTCATCATACTCATTGGTCTTTACTGCTTGTTACTGACCAAAGTCAAAATATTTGAGAAGACGGAGGCTTTGGGGTGGGACCCACGGCAGCACTGGTAAGAACGTGAATGTGCTTTCACTTCAGAGAGTGCTGCGCGGCGCAGTGAGTAAAGCATCACTGACCAAGCAACCAGGACCGCGATCCACGTGCAACGCAAACTCAGCGCATGCGCAGTGAACTAGGTACACTCATGACTCACGAGATAACCATGTGAAGTGACGACTTTGTCCGAGATATTTGCTCGAGTTCAGCGACATTAAAGAATCGAAAATACTAAGACAAATAGGGAGTTTGGCGGTTCCACTTCAAAAACGTCAACATATAGGATTGGCGAGTTAACTGCAACTCGAGATAAGTGAACTCCACTTTGTCTTAGTATTTTCTATATCGCTCTCTCTCTCTCTCTCTATATATATATATATATATATATATATATAAATAAATGTCTGAAATAATTTTGTTAATTCTAGCATTTTTTAAATTTTCATGTTTGATATTTTTAAAACCATGTTTTCGTGAGAATCACCCATATATGTCATAGTAAAAATAAAAAAGTAATGCCATAGTAAAAGCCTTTTTACATTGTTGCGGTAAGGACTCAAACGTGTGGGACAGGCATATTTAGTTAAAAAAAAATCATAAAAATGATCAGTAAATAATACAAAGAATTAAGATGATTTAAATGAATATGTATATTCAACAATTCAATTTGAAATGTCAAATTGTAATTAAATCAGCTTATTTTATGCATCTCAACATTGAGACCACAGGTGTGGGACATCAACATAAATGGTGTTTTGAGGTATAAATGCTTCATAATATTATATTAAATCACATTAATCAGTAATATATATATTTTTTTTTTGTCAAGGTGTGTAATGACACTGTGAATATATTTACATATATTAACATAAATCTAAAATTTCCCTGCTGGGACTTAAAAGTGCCCGTAGTTGCAGAAACACCCTAATATGATCTGTGGGAGACGGAATAACGTGTTCTTGACAAGCCACATGGAAGGTATGCGTGATGCATGTATGTGATGTATGCATGCATGTATGTATGTGATGTATGCATGTATGTGTGTATGTATGCATGTATGTGATGCATGCATGTACCTTTAGCAGCAGCATTAGTCTCAATCCTGTCCAGATAGTAAATGTTGAGATGTGGGAGTAAGTCATTCAGGAGAGACACAGGCAGATCTACATGAATACAGACAGAAACAATGTTACAAACGTCAAACCGTTCAACTCCTTTAAATGACATTTGTAATCTCGATTATAGATCGACAAGAAAAGATTGTTTGCTATACGCAAAACTCACTCGAAACCTTGCTTTCTAATGCATCAATGTTTTGAGCAACTTTCTCGATGCACATTTGCACCAGCGACCTTGCGTCTGAAATCCCCATCGAGTCGACGCAATTTACACCAATTTATAACGGTACAGTGTTCACTAAAGGACGCGTTTCGGCTGTTCGGTCACGACTGTTGAACAACTGTGTTTCACGTTCACCTGCAGCTCAAACTCTTTGGACAGAACGCTCATAACTTCCGGTCGCTGGTGTGGCCAATAGAACGCGCCGTATGAATGACGTGATGCAAGCCCCGCCCAGTCCTCTAAATTCAACCAATCACTGATTGATTACATAAAAACAAAAAAGCTGTATTTCTTTAATTAAATCTAGCAACTGTACGTGTAAAAGCGAAACTAATTCCTGTCCCTTTGATTTTATTTACTTGAAGATTTTATTCACTTTGATATTTTTTTCCGTTATGTTTTGCACAATAAAATATCAAGATTCTTTAAAAGCAGAAGAAATGATGTGAAGAAAAAGGGCATGATTACCTAATATTTTCTAAATTACACACAGTATTGAAGAAAGTTACTTTTAAATGTAATGCATTACAATATTGTTTTAATTTTTCTCACCTGGGATGGCGTTGCATTTTTTTAAATAATAACAACAGTTTTACTTTTGACAGCTATAAAGATAAACATAATAAGCCTCAGACTGAAAGAAAAGTAGTTAAATTAAAACCTTCCATTCTGTATTCTACAAGGATAGAATGAAGGAGAAGAAAGTTCAACACACTTAAAATAAAATAAATCTCATATACTTCTAAAGTCATTTCTGCTCTTGGTTGAACTGAATCAATGAAGATCAGAAAGACATTGGACAATAAAGTTATTTAAAATATTAAGTTATTGCATATTCTGAGTTTGCATTTCACAGTTTTTATTCTTCCTGATGAATACTGAATCGGTTTTTGTGTGAATAAATGCTCACATTTAGTCCAGAACTACAATAACTATCATGTTTTCTCTTTCCGTTTCTCAAACACACACATTCTCTCTCAAACACTCATTCACACTCTCTCTTTCTTACATTATCTCTGTCTCTCATACACAATATCTCTATAACCTTCACACACACTTCCCAACAACCACGCTATGGCAATAAAGTGTTGCATACAGCAGTTGCTTTTGTTCTTTATTGATTTTTATTAGTTGATATTAACAACAAACCCAAATTCTGTCAACATCTCCTCTTTAATGATAACAACAGGACCAGAGACACATGACTTCACCTCTGATCAGATGAAAACAGGCACAGTTATTAACACTTCAGTCACGATGGACGATTCAAAGAATTGGTTACAGGGAATTATGGAACAAAAATCACATTTTATATAAATAACTGAGCACTGTATTTCTATAAGCAGACATCAATCTATAAACTGCTCCATTTATTTGACCGACTGGAAGACCTTGTGGGCCACCTGTGGAGAAGAACAAGAACAGAGTAACATTAAATGGGCAGAAATTATTTGAAACAGTTCGTTAAAAAACTAAATAATTGACACACACACACACACACACAGGTTAGGAATGACAAACAAGAGAGTAGATGATAGATTTATCTCAAAATACTCCTTGAATGTGCTTCAAATCCGCTTTTCCAACAGCTTGTGAAAATGAATGACTTGAATTCTTCATCTAAACTTCTCTACCAATCATTAGCTATGTTTCCACTCAAAGTTGCGAATTTAACCTGGAAAATCGCATTAAAACATTTGGGATTCCATCCATGTGTTCAAGAGAACAAAATCATCCTTCCTGGGAAAATGGCTTAAAATATCAAATAAAATTACTTCAATCTGCTCTTTTCTCCTCCATCATAAATGACTTTATTCCGACGCTCAATAAATGCAGTCATGTTCTCTTGCGTTTCTAAAATTAATCAAAGCAAATCATTTAGATGACAGACTTTGACTCCGGCGTTTCAGAGGCAAAGCAACGTTTGAGATGCTGCGACGCCATTGGTCCACTGGAGGGGCCAGTCATCCAATCACAGCCTCTGATGAGGAAAAATCCCGTGAACTTTTGATCCACACTGAGAGATTCATTCCGTAAATGTTTTCTATGGTAGTTTATGTGCTTGTCTTTCTATCGGATAAAAACATAATATAGCCTCAGACTGAAAGAAATGTTAAATTAAAGTCTTCCATTCTGGACTGAAGAAGAATAGAAAGAAGGAGAAGAAAGTTCAACACACTTACTTCAGCAATAAAAAGAAAAATAAATCTCATGTACATCTAAAGACATTTCTGCTCTTGGTTGAACTGAATCACTGAAGATCAGAAAGACAATGGACAATAAAGTGTGATTAAAGACATAGAAATACTTTTGTTATTTAACATTTAATTATTGCATATTCTGAGTTTGCATTTCACAGTTTTTATTCTTCCTGAGGAATACTGAATCTGCTTTTGTGTGAGTAAATGCTCACATTTAGTCCAGAACTACAATAACTATCATGTTTTCTCTCTCTCTCTCTCTCTCTCTCTCTCTCTCTCACACACACACTCTCTTTCTATCATTCTCTCTCTCTCACACACACTCTCTCTCTCTCTTACACACATACTCTCTCTCTCTCTCTCTTACACACACACACACACTCTCTTTCTATCATTCTCTCTCTCTCTCTTACACACACACTCTCTTTCTATCATTCTCTCTCTCTCACACTCACACACACACTCTCTCTCTCTCACACACACACTCTCTCTCTCTTACACACACACACTCTCTCTCTCTTACACACACACACTCTCTTTCTATCATTCTCTCTCTCTCACACACACACTCTCTCTCTCTCTCTCTCTCTCTCTCATACACACACACACACACACGCACTCACACTCTCTCTCTCACACACACACTCTCTTTCTATCATTCTCTCTCTCTCTCACACACACACTCTCTCTCTCTCTCTCATACACACACACACACACACACGCACTCACACTCTCTCTCTCACACACACACTCTCTTTCTATCATTCTCTCTCTCTCTCATACACACACACACACACACTCTCTCTCTCTCTCTTACACACACACACACACACTCTCTTTCTATCATTCTCTCTCTCTCACACTCACACACACACTCTCTCTCTCTCACACACACACTCTCTCTCTCTTACACACACACACTCTCTCTCTCTCACACACACTCTCTTTCTATCATTCTCTCTCTCTCACACACACACTCTCTCTCTCTCTCATACACACACACACACACGCACTCACACTCTCTCTCTCACACACACACTCTCTCTTTCTATCATTCTCTCTCTCTCTCTCTCATACACACACACACACACACACACACGCACTCACACTCTCTCTCTCACACACACACTCTCTCTCTCTCTCTTACACACACTCTCTATCATTCTCTCTCTCTCTTACACACACACACTAATAAATGTTAAATGTTTTTTCATCGTAGCTTATGTGCATCTTCTTATTGGATAAAAACGTCTCAATTGAGCGTATATATTTTTATGAGCTTTTTATAATTTATGTACATCTTGGCAGTTCCATCCAGAGTTTTTTGATGCAATAACCCAAAATGCGCATAAAGCAGGTGGATGGAAACACAGCTAATGGCCTGTGACAGACGAGCGCTCTTACACAGTGGTCGCGAGCGTGCAGGAAGTCAAAGAGCTCCTCCGTACAGTCTTCAGTCGTCTCGGAGCGGGAGCCGACCCGGGACTCACACGCCTCCAGCCGCTCGCGCGCGTGAACACAATGCTCCGTCTGCTCACACTTCTGCCTCAAGGTCTCGAGGGGGTCCTGAGAGAGAGGGGGGGGGGGGGGGGTTGGACCACAACACTCTTCATCAAACTTTGTGTGCAGAAACTCCAAGACATTAGGAAGATACACATGTAGCCTAAAACGTTGATCTCTAGATAATATTCAATGAAATTTAATTGATTTAAAGAGTTATTTCGCCGCAAATATGAAAATTATCCCATAATTTATTGTCCCTCAAGCCAAACTAGATGAGCATGACTTTCTCCTTTCATCCAAACACAATCAGTTATATTAAAAAATATCCTGGCTCTTCCAAACGTTATAATGGAAGTTTATAATAGGGTCAAAGGTCAGTCTTCCTCTAGAACTCAAACTCGTTACCGGAAGCCAGTGATTATAGTTTATAAACCTCTTCCAAAAACACATGGCTTTGCTTCAGAAGGCGTTTATTAATCCACTGGAGGCGTATGAGTCACTTTATGATGGATGGATGCACTTTTTTTTTAATCTATAAGTACCATTGACTCACATTATAAAGCTGGGAAGAACAAGGATATTTATAACTTACGAGATTATTTAAATTTTTGGGCCAACTAACCCATAAGATATTAGACAGAAGGTTCTGTATCTTGGGACCGCATTATCTACAGTGAGCAGGATAGTATGAGATAAAAATGTAAGTAACAGTTGTGAAGATAGAGGGCGCTAGAAGCTCAACACACTCCATCACACAGCTGAGATTAAGGAAGTTCACACAAACTCAAAGACATCCACAGGATCTGCTTCATCAGACGTGAAGATGTTGTCTGTTTTCCACACACACTATGGACTCTCACGACTTCTGCTCAGAGATGCTTTTACTTTTGATTCGGGGATGGATATTAATTGACAGTTTTCACGAGACTGATAACCTGAGGTCTTGATCAAGGGCATGACAGTGAAAGATTATGGGATTTGATACATTAACCACTTTAAAGCAAAAGGTACGTTTTTTATTTGTACTGATATGAACAATGTGGGAATATAATATTGTTATTTTGTAAAATTATAATACAAAATATGATAATGATAATACATGAGACACATACCACCATATCCTCCTCCTCCTCTTCTTCTTCCTCCTGAACACAACAAAGTATATTAACAGGTTACATATGTGCATTGTATACACACACACACACACACACACACACTCACAGAAAGAGACAGACAGACAGACACACACACTCACAGAAAGAGACAGACAGACACACACACACACACTCACAGAAAGAGACAGACACACACACACACACACTCACAGAAAGAGACAGACAGACACACACAGAGAGAAAAATAGACACACACTCACAGAAAGAGACAGACAGACAGAGACACACACACACACACACACACACAGACACACACACACACACACACACACACACACACACACACACACACAGGATACCCAGGATGAGTGTTTACACGTAAAAGACTAATACAAGAGCAGAAGGTACCTATCTATCTATAATAGATTATAATTTATATTCTGATATCAATTAATGTATATATTAGTGTAAATATACACAAGAATCAACGTATAGATCTGACTCGTCCACTAAAACCGGTCCGTTTCGACATAAAGCCGGTGTTTTACCCTCTAAACCCCCTTTAAACCGCCCAGTAAAACCACACGAGCTGGTATACCTCCTCCGGCTCTCCGTTCAGGATCATCTTCTCCTCCAGAACCATGTTTCAGATCGTTTCAGATCGTTTTCCAGCAGTGACCCTCTGTGGACTGCGAGGACGGCGTGACCCTTTCCGGAAGCTGTAAGAGCGTAAGGACGTTCGGCCGCCTTTGATCACTTCCGGTTCACACGTATCCGTGTGTAACTGTGTAATCCACAGACACCGTTTGGATAAAATGTAGTTTTAGCGAGACACTTTTGTAATATGATGATTGTAAATGCTTTGCTGCCCCCTGTTGACACGGAGAACAAACCTCAGTTAAATATAGTTGAAATTTATCTGGATATGGCAAGCCATTTTAAGAATTAATCATTCGCAGGATATGAACGCTTGAGAGCCCAAATGACGTCATTACTAATAAAAACGTTAATTCTTGATATCAACAATGGCATCGTCACTCACAGAAATATTAATTTTTTATATCAATAACTGAATTTCAACTAGTAAAAACTGTAAATTACTGATTTCTGGAATTATATCGTCACGTTAAATACGACAATATATATTCTTCAATAAATATTATTGATATCAAGAATTGTTTTTTTCCATTGAAATTATAGTTTTACACTAGAAAATAGCATTTTTTATATGAATAATTATTTGTTACTAGTAAAAACATAAGTTCCTGACATCAAGAACTAGTTAGTTAATTCTTGAAATCTGTAAATGTATTTCAACATGTTGCATTTGTTATTTCTGATATCAATAATTAGGTGAGTAATTTCTGATATCTAAAATGGCTCTTAATTGCAACAATTATATTCATGATATCAAAAACTAATATCGTCAACAATTATTCATAAAAAAATATATTTACATTTTTACCTGTAGCAATACAATTGTTGATATCAAGAACAGAGATTTGCTCTGGTTACTACACATTGTTTTTATTTTTAGTAAGAAATTGACTCTTGATATCAGCACCTGAATTTGAATGGCAGCTTCTGGCGAGATTTAACTAAAATACAAAAAAATACAACACAGAAATCAGAAATGGTAGTTTTTACCGGTAGAAATCCTGATATCAAGAATTTACTATTTTAACTAGTAAAAACTGAACTGTTGATATCAAAAATTTATATTTTTACTCATCACAAAGTAATTATTGACAACAAAAATTATGTTTTTTACAAGTAAGGAATCTAAAAATTGGATCTCTGATGTGAAATAGTAATTTCAACTAATAATAAACCAGTTCTTGAATCTGAACGGCAGCCAATGATGAGATTTAACTAATGAAAATACAATTACAGAAATCAGGAATTACAGTTTTTACTCGTTGAAATTCAGTTCTTGATAACGAGTGATGATGTCATTGTTGATGTCAAGAATTAACTTAATGTGGATTGTTGAGATCACGAGTTCACATCCTGCGATGTTTCAATGTATAGACAGCTTGCCATACTGACAGGCCATTCTCTCTGAATGCGAGGCTTCCCACAGGAAACGGAGTAAAACTTGTATCCAATAAATTGCTGTCGGTAATTCATCTGGAGCTTATAAAGACCCCGTGAGAGCTCGTGCTGTGACATTCATGCCGGTCACAGGAGTTATGGATCGCTTCAATCTGAAACAACTGACTTCAGACATGCAGGTTCACTGGATGCCGATGTTTGCAGCCACAGTTTGTGGCACAAGTGCGTTATTTCTCTTCTGGAAGTTCAGAAGTAACCAGACGATTCAGAAGATAATACTTAATGCGCAGAATAGAAGTAAGAAATCATTTCAACGGGCGGAACAAGCAGTGCAACACTTTAAAATGAAGGTATAAAATCTAACATGCATCGATTATGTTGCCACACTATATTGTGCAAATTGTCACAGTGGAATCAAATACTAACGAATAGAATTTTCATCAAAATTTATGAAACAAATTCGTTTGTTTGATTGGTTTTGTTGACGCTGTGTTCGCATGTGGCAAGCCGGTTTAACATTTAATCACAGCAGGTTATGAATTCTTGACATCAGTT
Organism: Rhodeus uyekii; assembly: GCA_037043235.1. NCBI lineage: Eukaryota > Metazoa > Chordata > Actinopteri > Cypriniformes > Acheilognathidae > Rhodeus > Rhodeus uyekii. The sequence goes on along the minus strand of JAWRVZ010000127.1, from coordinate 417,394 downwards.
CAATTTTCACTAGTGAAAATAGTCATTCTTGATATCAGGAATCAGATTTCTACGAGTAAAAATGTTAGTCTTCAGGCTTCGACAAATCCACAAAAGCTCGGCTCGGGCGAGTAAAAATTTGATAAAACTCGCCCTGTCGGGCGAGTTAGATTCTTCATTTTCCAATACAGTTTTTCTAATCATTCAACTGTTACTACATAGAAAAAACTTCAGGCCGCATAACACTCGTAAAATTTGCCAAACAAAAGCAGAAAATCGACGATGGGCTAGTAGCGATCAGATCTACGATTCAGTACTAAAGTTTGAACCACGAATCATGAATGTAGTATTTACTACAGGGGTCTCAAACATGCGGCCCGCGGGACCATATGAAAGTTTAATGTAAGTGCGGCCCGCGAGTTTCGAATGAATAGCGCTTTACCGCGTTGTGTGTGTGTGAAAGGTTCCTTTTTCGTGCGAGCTGGAGCTGTACAAGCCAACCAATCATAGTGGAGTACATGACTCCCGGGGGCCAATCATAGTGGAGTAAATGACTTCGGGGGCCAATCACAGTGGAGTAATTGACTCCCGGGGGCGGGGCATCAGCCGGGCTTGAGGCAGACAGAGAAACATAGCTGCCCGTGTAACATCACATTTGTCAAAGCCGTCATAGAATTATTACTTATTGTGTTTGAAATTGAGCATGTTTGACTTTGAGCTGGACGAAGTTAATGTTACTGTTATCGGCGTTGGATTTGGCGTCATGTATTTTGTTTTTCCATCATTTGAAATGGGCTGATTTGCGGGACATCGGTGTTATAAAATAGAAAATAAAATCCAGTAAATAACGCCTCCGTGGCTGCATTCCATTGTTTGTATATAATACATTTATTAAATTTATGTCCATAAAAATGATCTTCAGATTCACTATCAGATTAATTATATTGTTTCTGGGTTCTTGTTGCATTCAACCAATAAATATTTGGTTTTGCAGTATATCATGTGTTTTTTACTTTAATAACTATTTTTGTCTGTTAAAATGCAGGGCGAGTGCTTTATGTGAAGGGCGAGTAAGTTTTTAGGGTCACTAGTCCTGCAGGGCGAGTGACCCTGGAATAATTCATCGAGGCCTGGTCTTGATACTAACAATTGAATTTCAATTAGTACAAACGATTCCTGATTTCTGTAATTGTATTTTCACTAGTTAAATTTGACTAGTATTAGTATCACTAGTGTTTTACTAGTAACAAAGTAAATATTAATATAAAAAATAAGTTAGCAACATAAACTTTTTTTTTCTCAAGAGCTTCCCCTTGTGACAACTAGCCCCAGTCTCCCCTATGTGAATATCTCATGTTTGTTTCTTGCATCTCTGCAGGACCCACACTTTGATAGCAGTTCCATAGTGTCTCTGTCTCTGTCTGAACTCGCTGGGAAACTCCAGGAAGGCTCCCTGCAGCCTGATGCTGTTCTTCATGCTTATGTGGAAAAGGTTTTGACTGTGGCCATATTTTACCTATTGATAACTCTTTATGGGTTTATTGCTGACTTCAGAGGTTTATTATTAACATTTCAAATGTAAATCATTTAAGGAATTGATCCATCGGTCTCTTCTAGATGACACTTTTACCTATAGTTTAATTTTTACTCATAAATGTCATTAAATAAGTAAATAAATGGGTCACTTCTGTTCTAATTTCTAAAAATATAACATGACAGTCAATTCATTTGAATTGATTTTTGACATAAGGTGGGAAGTGTGTGTGTGTGTGTGTGTGTGTGTGTGTGTGTGTGTGTGTGTGTGTGTGTGTGTGTGTGTATGTATGTATATGTATGTGTATCTATAAATGCATGCATGCATCTGCCAGACGCTTTTATCCAAAGCAACTTGCATTGTATTCATGAAGAATAATTTTCACAGGTGAATCGGCACCATAAACTCATTGAAAGTGTTTGGGATGTGCTGGAGGAGAATTTCAGAGCGCTGCAATTACTCTTGCACTGCCAATACAAGATCAGGACTAAAAATGTATCTCTTGGTGGAAATAACATCACAACATTTACCGGTATTTCCATATCAAGAGGTGCATCAACCTTTAGTCAAGATCTTGTTGTTTAAGAAGTGAAAAGCTACACACTCCATCAATGAGGGTTAGAAGAACTGATGCCAAACATATAACATGCTAGAAACATAATCATCAATGCAATGATGATCCAATCATAGGTTTTGAAAGATATAGATAAACTTAGAATAGCATCCACACATGGACTGATAGGCAGAGGAATCTCTTCATCGATCATTTTCATTTTCCCAAAAATGTGCTGATAGCATGTTATTTCTCTGTGTTTGAATGTAGAAAAGTAATTAAGTAAAGTTAATGCTTTATCCAAGAAGTGGTCACATAGACAGGTGGAAGTGAACCCTGTGAACTCTGTGACCTCGGCTGTCTTAATCAGCTAGAAGATTAAATGTTTGTTAACACGTTCTCTTTTAAAAACATGGAGATCATATTTCAGCAGACAGAAATGTAATTCTATAATTGCATAAATCTCATGAGCTTAAAGGAATATTTCAAATCATTTTATAAGTAGAAGGATAAATATTGATTAATACCTTGACTATAAATCATTGAAAATTATGTACCGTATTTTTTGCCATATAAGACGTTCCGGAGCAAAAGAAGCACCCAATTTTAAAGGAGAAGAATCTAGAAAAAAAAAGATTCTGAACCAAATACTGTAGTAAAATATTTTATATCAACTGTATAAAGTTAACAGCAGTTTAAGAACAATTTTATGCCAACCATGTAACATATTAAGAACTATCATTACTCTCATTAACAGTCAGTAAATAGTGAAAGTAACAAAATAAGGCTGTAATGTTTTTATTCGAACCCCAATAATTCCTCTTCTTCGCTGATATCAGAAATGAGGAAGGACAGATCCACGCAGTCATTGTCATCACTTTCTTCCTCACTGGTGTCAAATAACACGTTGTCTTCTGTTCCATCCAAGGCATTTCTAAAAGTCGTTTTTTACTTCATTGTGAGGGGGGGGGGGGGGGTGTGGTAATGTTCTTTTGTCACAGGGAAAGAAACATGCGCGTTCAGCGCTCACGATTCTCTTTCTGAGTCACGCCTCTTTCTCTCGGTTTAGTTTCACTTCTCTGTTGCAATCGTGAGCCTTGCGTTCTCTACTTCTGTGGTGACCGATTGTCTCCCGACTCTCAGTTATCACAGCCGTGGCCGCGCTCTGCGGATTCTTTATATTAATCGGATAGGACGCACCAACTCCCCCCACCCCCAGTTTTGGGGAAGAAAAAGTGTGTCCTATGCGGCGAAAAATACGGTATATATTGACGCGGCAGTGGATTCTGGATCCGGACTCTTAAAGTTCTCCTTTTTAGGCCAGTGTTGGTTCCCATACATTACATCTGGTGTGACAATCGAGGCCAAAACAAAACGCTGTGTTGCTGATTCATGCTCTCCTGGCAAGTTACAACCTGGGGATTTAACTGGAACTTAATGTTCTACATGGCGCAAGCATAACCTTTAGGACCTTTGGCATAGTTGCCTCTAAATATCTCCTATCCCTATTTGGCTATTTTGGTTTATCAGCAACTTTGCTTGCAAATAAAATCCAATACACATTAGTCTCTGGAAGCCGGACTAAATGAGCAAATGCTGTTACTACATTCCTGGCAATGTCAGTGGAGGATGATATGATCAAAAGACACAGACCCACACAATCACACGCACTCATGCAGACACACACACGCTCTCTCTCTCTCTCTCTCACACTCACACACACACACAGGTTTATTAGGCTGCGGTCACGCGTCTACTGGTATATCAAAAGTGTAAACTGCCTGTAATCATGAGTACCAGGATATGTCTGTGTTTGGCACAATGAATTCCAGGATATTTACACTTTTAGAAAATTTATAGTAATTTTAGTAATTGAGTATGTAAGACCCAGAATAATGCAAGCACATTCTACAGTAATACCTCGGTTTACTAGTGACTTTGTATACGAGTAAATCGGTGTACGAGCATTGTATCAGAGTGCGAGATAATTTCCCCCTCGCCCACGTGCATTTTTGGTGTAAAAGTCCTGACGACAGCCTCTCACAAAGCCCATCACCCCTTCCCTTCATTCTCCGCGTCACTCGGTTTGGTTCATCATTCACCACAGTGATACTTTTATAAGTGATTTACAGCGGTTTTACCTCCTGTTGTTAACATTAATTGTGATCGCTATTGTTCACGTAGTGAAATATATACGTACAGTACAGCATATAGACAACGACCTCAAGATGAGTAAGAAAGAAGGGATGAAATTCTCCCTGTAAGCAGTAAAACCCTCCTCTCGTCTCCTTCACGCCAGCAGCGACGCTACTCAAAGCTGAAGTGCATTACAGTAAATTGTCAATTATCTTTACAATTAATTTAATAAAATTAATATATACTCTGTAAGATATCGACATCAGCCATCAAAAAGCCAATACCAGTTGACCATTACCATGCTAAAATTAGCTTTCCTGTATCTCAATCAGTAGAGCATTGGTGCTTGCAACACCAAGGTCTTGGGTTCGATCCCAGGGAAAGCAAGAACTGATTCAATGTGTTTCTTGAATGCAATGTAAGTCGCTGTGTAAAAGCGTCTGCCAAATGCATAAAAATGTAAAACTATTCAGAGAGCTGTCATGATTAAACATAGACGTATTTCAATGCATGTATACATTATGCACTTAAAAAAAACTTAAGGTTATTTAAAGATACAGCAGTGTAAAGAGAAGCAGCACTTATTGTTTAGGTCTGTTTGAGTGAAACCACTGTCGCACACTGAGATGTATAATGTCAAACTTTAAAGGCTCTGGAGGTGAACAAGAATCTGAACTGCTGCACGCAGATCTTAATGGAGTCTGTGGCGCAACTGAACGATCTCAACACTCAAAAGAAAGGTCTTCTGTATGGCGTGCCGATCAGCATCAAAGACAACTTGGGATATAAGGTAAATGGAAGAGAATAGATGAAGAGAGGGGACTTCCTGTTTGCAGTGCAAGTAACTTCCTGTTTGTGTGTGCAGGGTTATGACTCCACATGCGGTGTGGTGGGTAAGTTGGGTCAGCCTGCAGTCATGGACAGTGTGGTTGTTGCAGTGCTAAAGAAACAGGGCGCGATCCCGTTCACCAAGACCAACGTGCCACAGGGCCTTCTGAAGTGAGTGAACACTGCACGTCATTCCTGGGGGGGGAAACTGCTCATATCAGATGATCTGCAGGTCAAGACGAGAAATGAATCATTATTATGGCTCATTTCTTCTTTAAAATGATAGAGGAGTTTAAAAATTGTGAATAGAAAGGTGCCAATAAAAAACAAGAACGGTTAAATAAATGCTTTTTTTCTTTGCCATAGTAACGAAGTTCACTTTTACGCTGTTTCTAAAATACTAGTCTAATATACTTCTCTCAATTCTCTCCTACAGACCTGTTTTCATAACAGAGAATTCACAAAAAAGCTCTTCAACTCAAAGGTCTTATTAGCATCTGTTAAAAGAAAGCTAGTTTGTATTTTATCTACTGTAAGGTAAACTGTAACTTATGCTGAGCTATCAGTCATGCACACCTGGGATCCACAATCATTAAACATGTTTTAAGAGTTGAACGTTGATTTCAATGATCTTGATCCCAGATGTCAGGTTTCAGGCGTCAGCTGAGAGTAGAACAGACACTAGAGCAGAGGTGTGTCTTCAGACGTTTCTTGAAGGTTGTGATGGTCTCAGGAAGTCAGGTAGAGGTTGACAGCTTGCTCTACCACTGAGGAACTGAGAGTGTAAAGGTTCTGGAAAGTGACTTTGTACATTTGGAATCCATTGAGACATTTTCAATTAGTTATATTTTAACCCGCCCAAACCCTCTGTATTTGTTTCTGCTGTAGTTATGATTGCAGTAATCCCATTTATGGGCAAACCGTGAACCCCTGCAACCACCAGAAGAGTCCTGGCGGTTCGTCCGGAGGGGAGGCGGCTCTGATCGGAGGAGGTGGCTCCATCCTGGGCTTAGGCACTGATATTGGAGGGAGCATTCGGATCCCAGCATCCTTCTGTGGGATTTGTGGATTTAAGCCCACATCGACAAGGCTAAGGTTTGTATGCGTTTGATCACATCTGTGTGAGGAGAGATACAGTGGAACACGCTTATCTCGAGCTCGGTTAACTCGCCAACCCTGTTATGTAGACGTTTTTGAATTGGAACCGCCAAGTTCGATATTTGTCTTAGCATTTTCTTATCAGTTATGTCGCAGAACCCTGATATCTCGAGCACAAACGATGGACAAATTCTATCTAGATGCTATCTTGTAAGAGGAGGCACAGGAGTTTGAAAACCCAGATTACATTGACTTCGACAAAGACGTTGCTACTGATAGAAGCATTTGTTTTCAAGCAGACCGTTAAAGGCAAAAAGCAGCGAAGCATTTTAGACTTTGTAAAGAAACCATAGTAACCGCGTGTGCAATACTATCAGAACTGTGTCAGAGCGAATGTGTTTGTGTGTGTGACTGTTTACACGCTGTGAGTGAAATTGTGTTTGCAATGTTGGAGAATATACTTAAACGTTTGTATTGATAATCGAAGGTGTTTTTTATCGTATACTGGTAAATCTTATAATGGCTGTCAGAGTGGTTGACGACTGCCCAGTTGTTATATGGAAATGAGAGAAAACTCGAGGCGATTAAACTGGTCACACGAGCTTTATAGATGGGTTTCGTACAGCACACTCTTCTCAAACATGTAAAGAGAGCAAGTACAAACCAGGAAAAAGAAAACGTGTCGTGGATGTTGCTAGCAAGCACAGATCCAAACTGTACCTAGTACATGAAGAATACATATTGTGTTTAGCCACTAAGCATGACGAGCTGATCTGAGAAGAAGCAAAGGTGGGGGCTTAGAAAACCGTATAAAAAGTAATGAAACTTTATGCTCTTTGCCTTCACATGCTTAGGCGTTGTCTCTATGTGTGAATGCCTTTCTTGCAAGAAATAAAGCTTTAAGATTGTTATACCTTTCGAGAATCTCACTTGTGCTTTATTGATAAGTATTTAGGAAAATAATTTCCACCACATCTGACAAACATCACAAATAAAAGAAGGAAAATAGAAACAGTAGATTATGCTATATAACAGTCAGCGGTAGAGCGGCCATCTCTCTTCTCACTCACACACACTCTCCTCCCGCGCGCGCTCACACCAGAACAGCGCACACAACAGCATACGCAGTCTTAAAGGTATATTTATACTATATTTGCATATAATAACTATGTTAATGAGGTACATAAGTCACAGTAAACGTGCTTAATATCAGTAAATATTGTCATGATATACAAATGTTTCTTTAATCTTTAGGTGTTTAGAACTTCTTTAATTCTTTAAATTTTGGAGTGAAAAATTGTGAGATTCAGCTTTTTTGAGATGTTGTGCATATAATATACTGTTGTTTTCTTGTTCTTTAATCTTCTTTCTTTTTTTTAAATCATCCTTGTTTAGTTTGCGAGGAATCAGTTCTTGCGTCAGAGGCCAGAAGTCATGTAAGATCAGGTTTATCTATCATGCTAGTTTTGACCTGCAAGAAACTGAAAGATAAGACCTTGTCTGTATGCTGGTTTGCAGTGCATTCCTCCTTTGGTCCGATGGCAAGGGACGTCGAGAGCTTGGCTCTGTGCATGCGGGCACTGCTCTGCCAGGATATGTTCACACTGGATCCCACTATTCCTCCCTTACCGTTCAACCAAAAGGTCCTGTATAAATAAAGCAGATCAAATTACAAGTCTATATTTAGGGTGTGACGTGTGAAAGCAGAATCTCTTAAACAGGTGTACGAGAGCTCCGAGCCCCTGAGGATAGGGTATCATGAGGACGACGGTTACCTGCAGTCGTCTCCAAGCATGGCCAGGGCCTTGAGGGAGACGAAGGACCTCCTGGAGCGAGCGGGACACACGGTACACAGCCACACCTCATTAGCAGCTGTTTTGCAAGCTCTTGGCATTTTGTAGAGAAGAAAAGCACATGTGGTTCTTTTAAGGTACAAATGGTTATGTATTCGAAATTCAGGTCACCTATTATGTACTCGGTGTACCATAGCTTTCAATATCTGAAATGAAGAATTAAAAATTAAACCATTCTGGTTAAAATATACATGATCAAATGATGGTCCTGATCTTGTATTGGCAGTGCAAGAGTCCAGCGCTCTGTAATTCTCCTTCAGCACTTCACAAACACTTTCAATGAGTTTAAGGTGCCGATTCACGTGTGAAAATCATTCTTCATCCTCCATCCCAACCCTCCCTTCACAGTTTGATCCTGATGAATCTTGGCATCCTGGAATATGATCATGATTTGTCTTTCTCTATGATTTGTCTATTTGCTCGGACAAAAATAAGTTGTTTTTCAATAAAAATAATAATTGAATTCTTCATGTAACGCAAGTGTTTGTATTTTTTGAGAGCAATAACAGTAAAGGGACTATCGTTGGAATAGCCTGTAAAGTAAATGTAATTAAATGACTATGTTTGGAGGAGTGAATGCAGTTAAAATAAGCAATCGGTTGTTGTTTTCTTTTGCCTGTAATGAATAGCATAGCCCACATAAATAGCATGCACTAGATTTGTTTTCATGTCCTTCAAGGTCAACATTGTGCAGAATGTGGAATGCAAATTTATTTTTTAAATGACGATTAACAGATTTATTTTTTTATCATTTTTAATGTAGTCATTTTAATTTGATAAGCATTCTTTATAATGTTGTCACGTGTTGGGTGGAGCGCAGAACGAGGGAGAATTCTTGAATATAAACTTTTAATCCACAACTCAAAAAACAGGCAAGGGAAACTAGAAACACCCACAACAGACGCACTACTTTAACTCAGTGACCGGAATGAAACGGGGCTTCTATACATTAATGATTGACTATCAAGGTGATGCGGATGAAAGGAATGAAACTCATGGGCAAACATACAAACAAAAATTTAGTTTTGATCATAGATGCATTTATTCTAATTTATTTTTAATAGCCTTAATTGCATTTAGCTTTTTAAGTCAACATTAGGCGTGATGTGGAATAACATTTATTAAAATAATGGAATAGTAGTTTTTTTTAATACAGTGGAACCTGGTTATGTCGATGGCCTCAGGGGTTGCAAAAAAGTGTCGAGATAACCAAAAGCCAATATGGTGATTTGTTTGAAGCGATCGCATGCTATCAGAAAAATGTACATACACTGTATATGTTTGCTAACAACAAAAGGCATATGTTCACCAACTAACAGCAGAGATTTACCAGAATACAATAAAAAACACCTTCGATTCTCCATACAAACGTTTAATTATATTCTCCAACATTGCAAACACTATTTCGCTCACAGCGTAAACAGTCACATACACAAACACATTCACTCATAAGTCATTTCGCTCTGACACAGTTCTGATAGTATTGCACATGCTGTTACTATGGTTTCTTTACAAATTCTAAAATGCTTTGCTGCTTTTTACCTTTAACGGTCTGCTGGAAAACAAATACTTCTATCAGTTACGACGTCTTTATCGATGCCAGTGTAATCTCTTCCAAGGTAGCATCTGTAAAGCTTAAATTATTGTTCTTTTGCGGCTGCACGGCTCTGACCGCAAGAGTGAGTGAAGCGTCACTGGAGTGAGCGACCGTACAGACTGATGCACGTGCAACGCAAACTCACTGCATGCGCAGTGAACTCGGTACGATCATTAGTCACGGGGATCCAGATAACTGATGTGAAGTGAGGAGTTTGTGCTCGAGATATTAGGGTTCGGCGACATAAAAGAATCAACATAACCCATAAGAAAATACTGAGACAAATAGGGAGTTTGGCGGTTCCACTTCAAAAACGTTGACCTAATAGGATTGGCGAGTTAACCGAGCTCGAGATAAGGGATCTCCACTGTAGTAGCTTTTAGTATTTTCATCCACAGTGGACCCAATACATCTGAGGTTTAAACTGCAATATACAGATCATGTCATATGTTGAGATCTGGAGATTTGAAAAGCTGGTGTGACGTTCTGATTTCAGCTTGTTCCTTTCCCACCTCTGCGGATCTACGACACTTTCCATGAGCTCGCTGTGAGAGGGTCCAATGCTGATGGAGGTTCTACCCTCTACAGTCATCTGTACGTGTGTTAACCGCACATTTACAGGTCACATCCATTAGAACTAGTCCAGCTTTTCTGGCCTAGTCACGTCTGGTTCACAGTTCTCACACAGTATGTGTGTAATTTCAGGAAGGAAGGCCCCATTGACCCATGTCTTAAGCATCAGATCTTCGTGTTGAGGGCTCCAGTCTTCGTGAAGAAGTTGCTTGCTTTTATTCTAAAGCCTTTTGTGAGTTCTGCAAATGTACTTGTTTAAGCGATCTATTATATCCAAACCTGATGTTTATGTTTTGAAACTGTTGTGTGTTTGATTGACCTTCTCTAGTGTCCACGAATCTCTGCAACCCTGCATGCAACTGCTGGAGTAGGGTAAGCTACAGATATTTTTATATAATTAAGCTGATAAATTCTACATTGTAACTTAATGTGATCGTTCACCCCAAAAAATGAACATTCTGTCTCTTTCCGAGTCCATAAGCTTTCGTTCTGTTGGGGAATTTAGTTACCGTATTTATTCGAGTATTGCGCACACGTGTATAACGCGCACCCCTAATTTTCGATTAAAAATCGGTATAAAATTTGTTTCACACCAAGCATTGTAATTGACAAAAAACGTTGTTGAACACGTGCAGCCATGATAAAAAACATTTATTTATTGTATAACATATAATTATATAACATATATAACTTATATAAAATATATAACATATATTTATTGACAACATAAACTAATGAACACAATACCGAAAGAGAATTACCGGTAAAAATATTTATTTAAAATCCTTCGACGTCAGATTCCTCATCAGAGACACTAAAGAGTTGCTCCCATTCTTCTGGAGTTAATTTTTCATCAGTGTCTCAGTTGGCAGGAACATCTGTTTCTCCGGTTTCTTCGCTTTCTTCTGCGTCTGAATGGATGAGGAAATGAAGCGGCGAGGGGACGTTTTTTTTCTTCGCCCTCACGTACAGTGAGAGGCTGCAGCCTGTGTTACGGGATGTAATGTATCATGCAATCGAATGCTTTGGGCTATGTTGCGGTTGTTGCCGCGGTTTATGTTTGAATACAGTTGCTGAATTGCACTCACGAGTCTGCCTTTTATTTTATGCATATATTGCTACTTAAACAGCCTGTAAAATGCGCAGCGCGATCTAAAAATTCGCCGGCGCCCTCAAAGCACCGGCCGTCAAAACAAACCACACCCCAGCCCAGCCCTCGAGCATAACGCGCATCCCTAACTTTGATTTATTTTTTTGGTAGAAAATTTTGCGCGTTATACTCGAATAAATACGGTAATTATTTAATTTACAGTTTACTGACGGATAGTTTGCAGTTTCTTCAGTACTCAGCAAGCAGTTCGTAGGCCGATCTGCGTACATTCGCATTTACACAGCAATTCTACTTTACTGATCTATATCATTAGCACAGGTTGAATGATTCTGATTGGCTAAGAAATGGATGAAGTTAGAAAAAGCATCCGCACATGAACTGATAGGCAGAGGAGTATCTTCATGGATCACATGGCTGACAAGTTCTCTGGTTTTGGGACTAATTTACTTTCCAGATCCCAGAACTGTGTTTGTTGGCGAGGAAAACAATTGTTCATCTCACCCATAATTTAACAGAGACACAAATACACAGACTGTGTTCAACTTTCCCAAAAGTGCGCTGATGTTATTTTTCTCAGGGAGTATTATCATGTTGTTCATCATTATTCTCTAGTGTTTGAATGTAGAAAAGTAAAGTTAATGCTTTAACTATGAAGTGATCACATAGACAGGTGGAAGTGAACCCTGTGACCTCGGCTGTGTTGGTCAGCTAGAAGATTAAATGCATGTTCTCTTTTAAAAACATGGAGATCATATTTCAGCAGACAGATGTAATTCTATAATTGCATAAATCTCATAAGCTTGGAGTCGTTCAAATCATTTTATATGTAGAAGGATAAATATTGATTAATACCTTGACTATAAATCAATAATATAATATTGAAGAGGCTGTGAATTCTGGATCCGGACCCTTAAGGTTCTCCTTTTAGGCCAGTGTTGGATGGAAGGATTCATCTAAGCACTTTAAGTCTCAACATAAAGCATCCTTTAGTTTACTGACATATAGCATGCACCATTTTATTTGCAGAACATCTTTAAAAAAGTAGGAAAAAATAATTTGCCTGATCAAAATCATAACAGAACTTTTCCTAATTTATACTGAACCCTTTTGTTCAGCTTTCTTTTCACAGATCCACTTAGTCATTCTAGCTCACATAAATAGAATATATCATAAATCTAAGCTTGTTCACGTAAAATATCAAATAAGTGTCAAAGCTTATAAATTCAATAACAGTGTAATAATAACTTATCCTAGCAGACAGAGCTGGATAACCAGTGCGATTAAAGCTCATCCCATGCTTTTTATCGTCTTTTTATCAGATTCACTCAGGTTATTGGCTTCTGTGAAGGGGTTTTTTTCTCTCTCTCTTAACCCGTCTGTAATGATTAAACACTTAGTCCAGAGGTTAATGACACACTACACACACACAGTCATAGCTGTTCATATTTAAGGTTAACTCTTAGTAACCTTTTAACTCTAAAAAGGGTTAAACTTCACTTTGTTCTGCAGGGTTGACTTGCTAATTAAGCTAATTAAGAACATGGTCTCTTATCCTGTTTCAATGAATGTCTGTTCATTCTTAATCATTTATTTATTTAATTTCAGCAAAGTCAGCTGTGTTTGTTCTGATATCAAAGTTCTGTTGATCATGTAAAGGGTTTTACATGATGAAACATTTACAGTCTCTTTATTAATGTTTTTGAAGTGAAAGTTAATGACCATTTACGTTTTTTGGTGAACTAATAAGGAATAAATTTAATTTGAACACATTCAGATAGAAAATATTTTAAATTGTGGCAATATTTCACTATTTAACTAAACATTATACTTATACAGTAATACATTGAGATACGAGAATAATCCATTCCAGGATGAGCTCTTATCTCAAATAAAATTTTCCCGTAAGAAGTAAGAGTTTTTCAATCCGTTCGGGCCCTCTAAAAGAAACAACTCCCTTATTAGTGCTAATAACAATGGAAAACTGCTGTAAAACCAAGGTGGCCCTCTAGTGGAGATCATATGCAATTACTCCATAAATGTATATAACACACACCACAGGAAGACTCGTGGGAGATGCGCATGGAAGTCAACAAACACATGAAGTGAAGGAGTGAGGCGGCTTGAGCTGCTCTGAGTGCCTGACTAGCATCAGTATCTGTAAGCTGCTCGTATCTCAAATATTTACTTGTATCTCAAAGCAAAAAATTAGCTGGAAGGCTTGCTCGAATCTCGAAATACTCATGTGTCGGGACGCTCGCATCTCAAGGTATTGCTGTACAACTAAACAGAACTTTTAATATAATGTTTTTCTTTTGCAAGGTCTATACCAGAACTATGGAGACACCATGAAAAAATTCAGGTGGTATTTTTTTATCTTCAATATTATGTGGATTTCTACAACATTCATTAACACCACTGAAATTATAGAATTAAGCATCAGTTTAATCAAAGGAACAAGTGCTAGAGGCGCATTTGCATGAATCCACTGCATAAGTTTGATGTTGATGTGTTGGAACTGGACCGGATAATAGAGGCCTTTGGTTCTCACATTAAACCACATGAAGCTTTACATTTTGCACAGTTTTTGTTCACTTTAATTTCTGGGCTGGAATCTCTGCTAAGAAACATTTAAAAGCCTAAATAAAGTCCTATTTTTTTCAGTGTATTATTGTGACAGCATCTCCCTACTGATGAATTGAATGACTTGTATATTCTGTGTATGTAAAAGTAATTCTTATTCTGACATGATCGTATGTATTTTGAGAGTGTTTTCTCATCTGTAGGAATACATTGTTGAGGTGTTAGCAGAGTGGAAGAGGCTGAACGTGGACGTTTTGTTGACCCCCATGTTTGGACCAGCCTACAATTTCGGTTACTGCGGGCGTCTCAACTGTAATTACCTCATATTTACATTATGATTACGTTTTCTTTATGCCTGTAAACCTGGAGGTTCATCGGCAACATCCTTGTCATGAATCGCAATTTCTTTCATTTGTCTGACTTCACCACCTCACACTTGAATTCCCTCATTATTACTAGTTATTTAATTGTGACTAGCAAAAATGTCCTAACCTTACACTTCCTGTTTTATGATTTGCTTAAAGTCAGCCAGAAACGGATACCCTTTTCTTCCCTATTGTGCAGTGTATTCGAATGAAACGCTTCAGGAACAAGAACAAATGTGGGCGGGGCTTGATTGTGTCAGTGGGGATTTGATTGGAGGGTGGTGGTTTGCTATTGGTGGATCTCATGTGATTGACAGGCTATTGCCCCGCCCTCATCAACAGAGAAGAGATTCTGATTCAAAATCGTGAGGAACAATAATGATACACACAGATAAATCATTTATAATAGTGTAATATTCAATAAAAAATGGGAGTGGTTCATTTTGAGTTCATGGTGACTTTGAAAAGGGGCTGAAATCTCCACAGTAGTTATTTGAGCTTTGCTTAAGGCCAGTAACAGTCAGATTGATGCAGTAAATGTTCGGTTTACTCTTGCAGGTGCTCTCAGTTACACCGGCCTGTACAACCTGCTGAACTTCCCCGCCGGCGTCGTGAGCGTGTCCACAGTGACGGAAGAGGACGAGGCTCAGCTCAGTCAGTATAAGGGAGCCCATGGTGACGAGTGGGACAAACTCTTCGTTAAGGTAGGTTTTCACAGTGCAAGACGACATTAAATCCATAGGATGTTTCTGTCAACCTTTAAAATGTTGTAATGGTGCCTGACAAACACAAGGAGGCAGTGAAGTCACGATTAAAGAGAGAGTCACAGTCAAAACTATAATAATGTGATACAAGTAATAAGCCTTTTTTAAACCACCGTTATCCCAAATATGTCTTAGTTATTTTTCTTTTTTTTAAAGAGCCCTAATACACCATATCAACCTTGGCACAGTATGTTTGGGATTCATTTAATTTGATTACATTTAATAAATCAATTAAAACACTTTAATTTTGGTATGTCTTGAAATTAATCACACATTATGACATGGAAAAAATATTAAACATTAATTCAAAACAATTGGAAGTTCAATGGCCAATTTAGAAACCATAAAATTTTTTTTTTTTTTATTGCGCTTGACAGCTAAAATAAGTGATTTTGATATCATTAATTTGATAAATGTATAAATGAAACCATTAAACTGTCATATAATGTCACCTCATACCAGGATTCAACAGAAAGTGTAGAAACCAAGAGAAATATTGCATTAAAAAAACCTCCATCAAATAGCATTTTAAATAAAAGCAATATTTTTTATCTTTAACTGTCTGCTATTTTGATAAAACAAAATTATTATTAAGTCAAACACTTCAAATAATGTCAGTAATATGTCATGGGATGCAAATGAGACACAAATAACAAGTGTGTGTGTGTGTGTATCTGTCTGTTTGAGTGTGTTTCTCTTTTGTCGGGTGTCTCTAAGAGACATACACACACACACACACACATTTTGTTCCCTATAAGGAAAACCACTTAATCATACAGAGTGATGTTTTTTGAAACTGTAGAAAGTTTTCTGTGACACGGGTTTTGGTGTAGTTAGTGAAGAGGAAGAGAATATATAGTTTGTACAGTATAAAGATCATTATGTCTATGGAATGTCCCTAAAGCAATAAAACCCAGTGTGTGTGTGTGTTTCAGGCAGTGAAGGGTGGCGTCGGTCTCCCTGTGGCAGTGCAGTGTGTATCCCTGCCGTGGAAGGATGAACTGTGTCTGCGCTTTATGAGAGAGGTGGAACAGCTCACCAAGAAACACAACGCCTGAGGTTCTTCCGTTTAACTCTCCGGGTGCTAATCAGGCGCTTCATCTGATTGTGCTTTCAGCTAACAAGAAGTTTGTAACACTATTTGATGCATTCTTACCACAAGACCTTAATTCAATGTTTAAGTCTGATTTAAAATGTCTCTGTTGAGTGAATGTGTTTGTGTTGTTTAAATACTACTAACATGTAAAATTATTATAAGACATTCAAAGGTTGATCTGTTTATGCAGCCAGTGAGAACCTATATTCATTAATTCCAGTAACTTTTGATGAAGACAGTGGTGCTGAAATGAGACGCTTCCCCTTTAATAAGTAACAAATAACTTTGGATCATTCTTCACTGTTGTAATGAAGCATGAATGTTTGCACTCCGTATAGAAGCGCTGCCGCTTCATCAAGCCTGAATCTTGTCATCTCTATATCATGCTGTATAATTTAATGCCTCACAAATTCATTAAACTAAAACGAATCAGCACATCACGGGTTCGCGTCTGTCGTTATGAGATGAGCAGTGCTGGTTTTCTGTGCGCTGAATGATGACTCGCTCGGACCGCACTTAATGACGTGTGACGCCATTATCTCCAGTGTGATGTAAATATTTGTCTGTTCTGGGTTTTGCGCACATGTGTTCATTTGCACGAGTCGTCAAGGATGGGAACTCGTTAGAGACGTTGTGATATCTTCTCATTGTATTGTTCCACCAGTGAAATGGATCCAAACTCGATAAAGTTTTGTGATTTAATTGATTTTATTTAACATGGAGACATTACGATTTGAAATATCAAAAGACAGTACAATTTGAAATATCAAAAGTGTCAGTAAAGACATTTATAATGTTACAGAAGATTTCTATTTCAAAGAAATGCTGTTCTTTTTAACTTTTATATTTTATAAGAAGCCTGAGAAATATTATGCATCACGGTTTTGACAAAAATATGAAGCAGCATGACCGTTTTCAGCATTGATAATAATCATAAATGTTTCTTCAGCAAATCATCATGATTGTGAAGGATCATATCACACTGAAGACTGGAGTAATGATGCTGAAAATACAACTTTAATCACAGGAATAAATGACACTTTACTATATATTCACATAGAAAACAGCTGTTTTACACTGATATAATATTACACTGTTTTACTGTATTTATCATCTAATAAATTCAGCTTTAATCTCAGGAATAAATGACACTTTACTATATATTCACATAGAAAACAGCTGTTTTACACTGATATAATATTACACTGTTTTACTGTATTTATCATCTAATAAATTCAGCTTTAATCACAAGAATAAATGACACTTTACTATATATTCACATAGTAAACAACTGTTTTACACTGACATAATATTACACTTTTACTGTATTTATCATCTAATAAATTCAGCTTTAATCTCAGGAATAAATGACACTTTACTATATATTCACATAGAAAACAACTGTTTTACACTGATATAATATTACACTTTTACTGTATTTATCATCTAATAAATTCAGCTTTAATCACAGGAATAAATGACACTACTATATATTCACATAGAAAACAGCTGTTTTACACTGATATAATATTACACTGTTTTACTGTATTTATCATCTAATAAATTCAGCTTTAATAACAGGAATAAATGACACTTTACTATATATTCACATAGTAAACAACTGTTTTACACTGATATAATATTACACTTTTACTGTATTTATCATCTAATAAATTCAGCTTTAATCACAGGAATAAATGACACTTTACTATATATTCACATAGAAAACAGCTGTTTTACACTGATATAATATTACACTTTTACTGTATTTATCATCTAATAAATTCAGCTTTAATCACAGGAATAAATGACACTTTACTATATATTCACATAGAAAACAGCTGTTTTAAACTGATATAATATTACACTGTTTTACTGTATTTATCATCTAATAAATTCAGCTTTAATCATAGGAATAAATTACACTTTGCAATGCATAATATTAAAAAATGCAAAATATTACAATGCAAAACAAATATTTTAAACCGAATGTATTGTTTTACAACATTACTGATTTGACTTCCTTAAGAAACATTAAACCTCTTTTGAATGGTAGAGTAAATGCCCTGAAATCCTGCCCTTGCTTTTTAGTTTTCAAAGCTCTCAGCAGTTGGAGAATATTCAGACATATACGGCATAAAAAAAAATGAACCAAGTAATTTAAAATTCATGTCGGGTCAAAGGTCACTCTTCCACTGGAACTCCACTCACGGACGACCCTTACCAGAAACCAGTGATTACAGTTCATAATGTTATAAATATGTATAT
Organism: Rhodeus uyekii; assembly: GCA_037043235.1. Lineage (NCBI taxonomy): Eukaryota > Metazoa > Chordata > Actinopteri > Cypriniformes > Acheilognathidae > Rhodeus > Rhodeus uyekii. The sequence goes on along the minus strand of JAWRVZ010000127.1, from coordinate 399,059 downwards.
TTTTCTTACATAAACACATGGCTTTGCTTCAGAAGGCCTTTATTAACTCACTGGAGGCGTATGGATCACTTTATGATGGATGGATGTGCTTTTTTGCGCTTCAAAATCTGTTACAGTCTACTCCCATTATAAAGCTGGGAAGAACCAGGATATTTTATTATAACTCTGATTATGTTTGGCTGAAAAAAGAAAGTCATACACACCTAGAATGACTTGAGGGAGAGTAATTTAAGGATTAATTTAAATTTTTGCAGTTTAAGATGAAGAATTTTGATCTAGAATGAATATTAATTGTAGTTATTAAAAGCTATTAGTATAATTTCTCAATATTTGTGTTAAGGTTCCATCAGGATATCTTAGTATATCCTATGCTAATTTTATTTCATTAAAAAACTTAATATATTGTACTTTATTTGTATGTTTGAGCATTTATTTTGACATCAAAATCGAATAAAGGCGACTTTCAGAGATTTTATCAGTTATTTATTGTGATATTCACAAGTAATTATACTAACATTAATTTTATTAATATAATATTAAAATAAAATATTTTACAAATATTATTTAAATAAAATATTTAGAAATAATAAATATAAATATTTAGTAATAATTTAATATTAAATAAAAAATATACATGTATAAAAATATTAATAATTCTACTTATTCAAAGTTTGCTCAAGGTAAACTTGAGGTGAAGGGCATCATGATGGCCAGGGTTTCATGTAGTTTTGAGAAACTTGAGAAGTGTGTCTGGCCAGAGACGTACGGCTGGATTAGAGGATAACGATGATTGCAAAGATTTCTGCGATTCAACAGTAATTCAGGTTTTGACGGCTTTGAGGTTCTTGCTGCACAAACGGGAAGCAATGCCTCTGGACAAGATTCTCTTTTCTCCTGCGCCGTTCTGCTTCTTTTCTTCTTTTCTTCCTCCGTGTCTTTTTCTACGTCACACCACCCCCCACAACGCTTCTGCTACGTTTGAGTTTTCCTTTCTTTCCTTCCGCGGTGAGCTCGCCCCGAAGCCCTTATAGCCAAATTGGTTTACATTGGGGAGATAAATGCTCTGCAAATGCGCTTAAACACATACAGTAAAAATGCAGACAGTGCGTATCGGGATTACCGACCAAGTCAGGAGGCGGAAAAGAGAGCCGCTGCTCGCAGAGTCTGTCTCATCCACTTTCAGGAAGAGCAGAAGAGGATTTAGCATATCCTTGCCTGTCAGTAATTCCTGGAATTATATAACGCCATGGCACGAATAAAAGTCCGGTGGTATTGTGAAAGTATTGTTTTGCAGGGCTGGCAGAGTGAGTCGTCGGGCGGGTCAGATGGAAGGGGTAAGACTGCAGAGTTTTCTGTCGAGTGGAATTATGGGAAATCTGCTTTAAACCCTCTGAGTTTCTGCTGAGCGGCTTCTTCTGTTGTCTTAACTCCGAGAGCGTGGAGGAGTTTGATGCTTCACATTGCTAAAGTGTCCGAGATCAGTTTTCTGCAGGTTGAATCATTCAATTCGGTTAAACTATTTTCTATTTCTGGTTTATGGACATGTAACGGGTCGCATCAAAACATATAATGCAATGCAATGATGATTCAGAGATGAGCAAATAAAAGTTCCTCAAAAGCCTGTATCATATTTGATACAAAAAAAAAATTTAAACCAAGGAAACCAGTAAGTGTTCATCTTGATATAGATGTACTAACAAGCTAAAATGTTTTTTTATGTCTACTTCATAAACCTTTCAAAGCAAAAAAAGAGCTGTACCTTTATCAGAATTTTTACAATTATAGAAAAAGCCCTTTTACTTGCTAAAAAGAAAGTCTAAATCATAAATGACTATAGGATTTATAGGGTTAAGACAATTGCATGAGATTTCAATCATGCGAAAAAGAATTTTCTATGCTATGTGAAAACGTACTGTAACAGAACAATTATTGCAACTGAGCTGCAAAAACAACTTGTTTGAACGCCTTGGACTTTTATTATGTTAGATGAATACGTTTAATACAAGACCGCCCACATTTATATGTAAATTGCACCTATTCAGTTTTCAGAAAGTGAGGATATTGCAATAGTATTATTCCTAAACACCAGAAGGACCATTGATAAAAGCTAAACAGCGGAAAGACCACATGCACTTGGGCGAGTGCGTTTGAAAATGTTCTTTAAAGAGCCTTCAACTTTTCTGGGAGTTGTTTCTAGAACTTTTAGCAGTTCGTTCCAATCACTTTATGGATTTATAGTTTTAATGAATTACTTTTTTTTAATTAAATGGCTCATAATCACATTTTGACTAGGAAGAAAAAACATACAACTTTTTTGTTTTGTTGTTTCTTTCCTTTTTTTGTTGTCGTTTGATGTTTTTATTGGAAAGCGCCTTGTGCACCTTTTGGTTGTTGGAAGGCGTTATATAAATAAAGATTGATTGATTGATACTAATCAGTTCTTGCTTTCCCTGGGAATTGAACCCACGACCTTGATGTTGCAACCGCCACTCTCTGGCAAACCTTTTTGGCTTAAAGTGCTCTTTTAAAATTTAGGTGTAGCACCTTCTTCCTTGCAGATCCTTTAAATTTTATAGCAGAAAAAATCACATTTTAAAAAGAGTTTGGAAGAGAAAATGATCTTTGTAAAAAATAAAAAGCATTACAAGCGGAAACAATTTAAATGAAGTGTAGTTAAACTTTAACCCCACTGAGATGGAGAACAGAATTTAAACTTAACTTCATGAATACTTCCAAATAAATGCATGTTCTTGCAAAGTCTCCAATTTTGTTAAAAACCGACGCACCCCACTGATATTTCCTGACTCCTTTATTTTATGCACAGCCAGCGGGGTTAGAACAAAACTCTTGCCATGCCATTGAAACAGCCCTTTTTCACACTCCTTTATGGTTCCTTTAAAGGTCTTAGCCGTGCAGCAAAGGAGAGCTGTCACTGGGGAACCTGAGCCCATTGATGAACTGACAGCCACTGCCAGAATATGATCCTAATCCTGTTCCCAGCATTCTTTAACCCACTGCCATCGCAGTACCGCCACATATTCAAGCAGCTGTCAACTCACAAAATCCCTATAACAGAGCACAACCCTGATACACATCAAAGAGCTCAAGAGGACCTCAACAGCTTAACACACACACACACACACACACTCACTCACTCTCTCATACACACACACACACACACACACTCACTCACTCTCTCATACACACGCACACACTCACACACACACACACGCTCACACACTCACACGCACACACTCACACACACACACGCTGACACACTCACTCATACACACACTCACACACTATCACTCACAGACACACGAAACCCAAAAACTGCACTCATGTTTTTTTACACTTTCCAGCACGCACTAAATATTGGTCGTAACTGTCAAAGAAGAAATTTAATATCTTGTAATTATGATTAACTACATTTATGATCACTAAAGCGGTGGTAATCAACTGGTTTTGCTTATCAAATGTTGGTGTTTATTAATCCTGACCTGCATAGAATCCAAATATGTAACAATTTTAACATGAAATGGACTGAATGGAAAATGTGCATTTATCATATGATCAAAATAATCTTAAAAATTATTAAAATGATATTTGTTGTGAAAAGAAAAGTGAAACAGTTTGTCATGCAGTTTGAAAAGTATTTTCTTTTTTGTTCACAGCCATTAACAACAAAATGCTTAGGAAGGATTTTCTTCTCCCTTTCAGTGTTCACAGAAATACTATAGTTTTAATCAATATTTTCAATTCATTTTAATTTTATATTTTAAGGTTCAATTAAAATTTTAGTAATTTTGTTGTTTTGACAATCTTTTGTTTCTAAAAATGTGTCTATATAGTTTTTATTAAGATTTAGTTTTTGTTTTTTGTTTTAGTACATCAAGCTAAACTAAATGAAATGACGTTCACTATTATAAAGGTTCACTATGTATCAGGTCTTGCAGGTAAAAGGCAAAACTGCATGCATTATGCAGAAGAACATTGCTTTGGTTGTGCTTCGGCTCTGTGTGACTGTGCGGATGAATATGTCTTTCTCATAACAAAAAAGAGAGAGATTATATACGGTTCATAAAACATTCACTACCAGTTTTAAGATATCTCAAGCTGAGTTGCTGAAGACTTTACTATCGTTTTACCCATTAATAGACACAATATTAAATTGTCATTAAATTTAATAATGAAATGACCCTTCATGATAAACAATGCTTTACAATAAACTCTGTTAGAGAGATGCATACAGAAATGTATCTCTTCAATAAAAGACTTTACTCACCTGTTAAGTAACAAAAACGACATCCATGCATCACTTTTACATCATGTCAAATCATGTCAAAGGACATGTCATGTCCTTCAGTTCTTGCCATATCCAAAAAGCCAGCTTATGTTGATTCTTGTTTTATTACGAGCTCTGTCAGGTTCTCCTTTCTCCAGCCGACTCTCCTCCGTTCGGTGTTTGTTTTAAACAGGTGACTCTCTGAAGGTTGGAGATTCAGCTGCTACATTTCAACCTTTCTAACTCGTCTGACCTGCGTGTCAAAGCTACTTTTCTCCATTTATGAATATGACGAGACGGATGAGTGAAGTACGTACACATTTTTACTTGAAAACATCCCGACAGTTATAACATGCTTACCCACAGTGAACCGAGGTAAGACAAAAACATATTTTGGAAGATGGAATTAATTATTGATTGACTCACTTTTTAAACGTTGTTAATTGTGAAGAATTAACTTAAATTAACAATTTAATTTATTTCAAGTAATGTTTTAATGGTTTTAGTAATAACCCTGCTCAGTTAGTTAATGAGTCTATGCTTATTTAGTCCTATATGATTATATAGTTAATTACACTTTATTGTTCGTCTTTATCAGTTTTCCCACTGCTGTCTGTGACACACCACTTCAGAACCAATGCATTAGAGATGTTAACCATTATGATGCTTTTGTTAAAGATCTTGTCTTTTCTGCCTGGAATGAGAATGAAATCCATCTTTTTTAAATTCACTGGAGTGCCAGCATATAAATTATGGGCTGTTAACAGGTGTCTGAACACGACATGTCTTCTCACTCCATTCCTCTGTTCTTCCTCAACTTAATCCATTGGTATCCTGACCCGTGCTAATCTCCTTACAGCAGAGAGTTTCGTCTTCAGAGCTGCCAAACCTCTGACAAGTGGGTGGAGACGGCCTTGCCAGGGTGATGTGGGTGATGGACTCGTTTTCTGCCAGTGTGTTTTAAGCTTTTCACTGGATCGGTTATCAAGATGAACATGTATGCGAAAGAGGGGGAAAACAAAACAGACAGAGAAAGGGCACGCATGTAGAACACATTTCATGTGTGTTAACCCGGTTAGGTTTTTGCCATTTATTTAGTAATTGTGTAATGTAGTGGATATGGATTTGAAAAAGAAAAACACATTTTGGAGAGTAAAAAGCATGCTTAAAAATCTGGAAATTTCTTCATAAATATTGCTGAACCTCAAATTAATTTAAGCTCAATGCTCTATTGTTACTCTGCTTCTACTGACAATAATTATCTAAAATAAATAATAATAGTAATTTTTGTTTAACTTAAAGCAGTAAGTTGCCTGAAAATATTGAGTTCATTGAAATTAAATATTTGAATGAATACAATAAAGGAGATTGATTTAATTAATAGAAACTCTAAATATTATGTTATCTGAACCACAAAAATTATCCGAGGTCATTTAACAAAAGATTACAAGATACAAGTGTTCCTTATTTTTTACATAGAAAATTCTAGTTAGGATGTTTTTTCATTTTTAGAGCTAGATATTGTTAGTTACGGTACTCTTTTTAACTGATTCATTTGCAATTTGGCTTCAATTAATCTTAAAATGACAGATTGAAAGAAAATGTAATAAATGCATGATTATTCTTAGAATATTTTTTAAATTAACAAAATAAAATGAATGATTCAGTGGCAGAAAAATTGTGTGTGCGTTAAATAATGTCAAGTACAGGTGGAACAGAAAAAAAACTCAATCTGAAATATTGACTCGCTCAAACAATAAAGCTACTGTTACAGATTCATATATGTGGTTTATTCCCTTTCATTTCACTGATAAATTATTCACATTTATTTAAACAACTCAGAGATATCCAATAGACTCTAAAATGACATGGCGTGACATCAGCGACATCAGTCCAGGTGATGCTGAAGTCTATCTGATGTCGGCAGAAGCTTCATCCATGCGTTTCTGTCCCTTTATAACATCCACAGACAGTGAAGACAGTTAAACATCTCTTCAAATATACAAACGGGAGGCTTCACTAACCTTCTACTAAGGCTGTGGACCTGAATAAGCTTATTTACAGAGACAAATGAATCAATGTGCTTACATTTTCTTTTCTTTTTTTTTGCATTTTAAAGTGCAAAGCAAGGGGTGTTTGGAAGAGTTTAAAACCTTTGCCATGCAGCCAAACCTAAACATTTCAAAGTCGTCCAAACTTCTCCACTCCACATGCTGTATGATAATAAAACGGCTCCAGCTCGGCCGGCTGTAAAATGATTTCAGCACACTAATGTGATTTAGGCCCTGTTTACACCTGATATTAAGATGCGTTTCAGTCGATCAGATCACAGGTGGAAAATGCTAAATACAGTGTAAAAGGTTTCGAGCTTGTCCATCTTCGACCTCTTCCAGAGGGAGTGGAAAACGCATTTTACCGGATTGCTTTCCTAGTGTAAACGCTCATGTGGTCAAATGCACACGAACAGCCACAAAAGACCAGCTACTGACCTAATGCTTAAACATTATAGGATTTCGCTAGCCAGACGGGATTTAAAAGTATGGTTTGAAGACAAAAAACATACCAAGCACAAAGTTCTCTCACCATTCCTGATTTCTAAAACACACTCAGAAATGTCAGAGCAGAAATTAAATCTCTGAATGTTTTTCCTTTGTCTCCGAGGGCGTTTATATGTAAATCGCGCAAGCTTATTTTGTCCATTACATCGAAAGATCTGAAAAAATCCATACATTTATCCACCCATAGACCATCCCCTTGAAAAAGCTTTCCTGCAGCTCAAATGGTAGAGCGTGCCGCTTGCAACGCCAAGGTCATGGGTTCGATTCCCAGGGAAAGCTAGAACTGATTAGAATGTCAATGTTTCTTGAATGCAATGCAAGTCACTTTGGAAAAAAGCATCTGATAAATGCATAGATATATAAAAACAGGACAGCAGTGATTTAAAGTGGACAACAGAGACAGATTAAAACACCAGGTGTAAACGGTTTATGTGTCTCCTTCGTCTACTTGTCATCCGATCGACCAAATCGCATCTTAATACCAGGAGTAAACGGGCCTGAGATCCCGGACACAAGACATTGATCAGTGGTTAGTTTGGCAGCGTGTCCAAGCCGAGTGATGCCGCATGCTGCTTGGCTCTCAGACGCAGGTTTTCGATGCTTGTGGTTTTGCTGTTGAGGGCTGGTAGACCACCAGAGCCCTGCATCAGAGGACTGCTCCACATCTGTTGGGCTTGAGACAGGGTCTGGTAGTAGGGCTGACACGGCAGCGATCCCAGCGGAGACGTCATGTTCACGTTGACACCCAGGTAGGGTAAGGAGGAGGGCGCGGTCACGTCGAAGGCGGGATAGTGCATGATGTTGTTGGTGGCGGCCATGTGCTGGCGAAACTGTTCCTGCAGACGGAACAGACTGAGAGGAGATGACGCGTAGGAGTTAGTCTGAGCCACACCGCCGCTGACGCCGCTGGAGGAGGGAAGAGCCGGAGAGCCAAGCGGATCGTCTGAGGGAAGAGGAAGATGACAATGTAAAACAGTTTCCAGTTGCATTCAACATTCCTAAAGATATAATTCACCCAAAATCAAACGCTGTATAATTGATGCTCCAAACACATAAGCCTTTGTTCATCTTTAAAGAACAAGCTAAGATATTTTTAATGAAACCTGAAAGGATTCTGTCCCTCCATTGAAAGTCCAGGGGTCTCATTTATAAACTGTGCGTAGGATCCCTACTAAAAGTTTACGTACGCTTAAAAGTCAAAAATGGCATACACCAAAAAATTAACTAAAATTAACCATCTGTGTCGCCAATTCCCTCTGTCTCCAGAATGTGCGAATACACAGCTCAAAGTTTGCTTTAAGGTCTGCACATTCTCCCATCAAGTTTGTTTTTTATTGATCACAACCTTTGCGTGGAAACTGGCGTACGTACGTTTCCAGCCCCGTTTTGTGCGTACGCACACTTTATAAATGAGACCCCAGGTAACCAAAACTTAAAAGATCTAAAATGGTTATAAAAGCTTCGTAAACACATCTATATGAATAAGATTGCTTAAATTAACACATTTGGGGAACGTTTACATGACAACAGTGTACTAAAAACGGGTTTCCTTTGCATTTTCCGCACACAGGTGACAAAGTTGTCAAAACAATCCCGAAAATGATTAAAAACATGAAATGTTTTTGTAGACAATAACGGTATCATTTACAAAAAAACGTGTGTTTTTAGGCCAAATTTTTAGGGGGGTTTTAGGTGCAAATTAGCGCCCAAAACACATTTAAAGAAGTTTTGTTTTATTTAAAACTGTGTAAACTGCCCCTTGATTTTGACTTTTATTTACATCATCTAAACAATGTTCAACGAACACAGATTTCCAACCTACAGTGTAAATTCTGTCATCATTTACTGTTAAGGTGCTTTTCTTGTCCTTTCTGGAGCTCAACTCCAGTTCATTATTCAGTGTTTCTCCTTTTGTGGGTGAGTAAATTATGACAGTACAGTAATACCTTGAGATACGAGTGTCCCAACGTACAAGTATTCAGAGATACGAGCAAGCCTTTGAGCATTTTTGCTTTGAGATACGAGCAGCTTACAGACGCTAGAGGTGTTCAGCACTCGGAGCTCAAGCTCCTCATTTATGGGTAATTGCATATGATCTCCACTAGAGGCAGCTTGGTTTTACAGCGGGGGTTACCGGGGGCAACGAGTGATTCACCAGTATTAAGCGGGGAGCAGCACGAGTTATGAGTGTTCAATAATAATAAATATGAGCTTCTGAGTCTATCCAATACACAACACGGGAAGAAACACTACACTTCCATATTGTGTTTGCGTTATCTACATTATCGCTCCTCCTCCTCCTCCTCACATGCAGTCATTAGCCGCTACTGTATCGTTTGTCTCGAAAGTAAGATCTCATAATTAAAACCACATTTTATTTAATATCACAGGAATCCTTTTATACTATAATTTTTGTGTGTGTGTATGTCACTTTTAATTGCTTTCGCAATTAAAAGCATGTTTTTTCCATTTTCATCAGCACTAATAAGGGAGTTTTTTAGAGAGCCGGAATGGATTAATTTTTTTTCTGTTATTTCTAATGAGACAAAATGATTTGAGATGCGAGCAATTAGAGTTACGAGCTCGTCCTGGAACGGATTATGCTCGTATCTCAAGGTATTACTGTAATTTCATTTTTGGTTGAACTAACCCCTTTATTTTTGAATACTACTTCTTTAGTCTATTTGAAAGCGTTTCCTTTCCGTTTAACATCAATAGCTGTTTATACCTGATTTAGGGCTGATTGGTTTGCAAGAAGGTGAACTGTCGTCTGTCGACAGCAGAAGCCCCGCCTCTTTTGTTTCATCTTTGATGGAAAGCGATTCGTCCTCTCTGTCAGTCATGTCCTCGGCCCCTGACTCGGCCCCTGACTGTTCCGGTGAGGTGACATTCACCTCCTCACTCAGCTCACAGGGAGGGGGACACATGAGGCCACGCCCATCTGAAGGGGAGGGCGGGGCTTGAGCCTCAATTGCCGGAGCTTCTTCTTTTCCTTCTTCCTGTGCGCTCTCCATCCCAGCTTCCTTCAGCCGCTGAAGCTGCTCTTTCTGCAAGCTGCGCTGCTTCTTGCGAAACTTTGCACGGCGGTTTTTAAACCACACCTGTTAGTGTGAAGAAATGGGTGTTTGTGAATCTTTAAAGGTTGTCAAGTGAAGTGTTGAATTAAAGCAAGACACCACAGGTGAACTGGGTAAAAATGTTAACTAATAGACACACGTCCCCAGTTGACTAATCATAATACATCAAGGCATTTTGCATAACAAGTTTTCTGAAATGTTATATATACAAATAAAACAAGATCTAAAGTATGCACAAATTATTAGAATAGAAATTGCTTTCTTCATTTTGGATATTTCTTTAGCTCTATAAATTAGAAAACACCATCTACAGTAAAAAAAATTCAGCATGTCTTAAAATAAAATATCAAACAGATGAATGATACATCAATAAACCCCTTTGTAAAAGCCTCATACAGAAATATAAAAAATCTATAAATAGATTAATTTGAAAAAAAAAAATTGTAATTGTGTATTTTGGATGTTTTCTTTCCATTTAGTTTAAAAGAAGAAAGACATGTTAAAATAACACAATAATCTCACAATTGACCAGTGCATGAAAAAGTGCAGATTTTTGTGCATGAGGTGCAGTTGCAGTCCACAAACCCCCTTGTGTGGCGTCGTCAGGTGCTGTGTGTGCTCTCACCTGCACTCGCGCTTCGGGAAGGTTGGTGCACATGGCCAGACGTTCCCGCATGACCACATCAGGGTAGTGTGTTTTCTGGAAGGTCTTCTCCAGCGCCTCCAGCTGCTGTGCCGTGAAGGCTGTGCGGCTGCGGCGCTGCTTCCTGTGCTGAGAGCCGTACCGCGCCTCCAAGATGATGTCTGAACACCATCAGAGAAGATCAGGAGTTATGGGGCGCTGCATACACATGTAACCTATCTATTTATCCATCCATCTATCTCTCCATCTACCCATCTATCCATCATATCTATCTGTCCATCCCTCTATCTATCTCTCCATCTACCCATATCTCTCTCTCTCCATCCATCCATCCATCTATCCATCCATCCATCCATAGACCCCCCAACCATTCATTTATGTAATCACCCACCCACCCGTCCATCTTTCTATCCATCCCTCTATATATCTATCCATCCATCCATCCCTCTATCTATCCATCCATCCCTCTATCTATCTATCCATTCATGCATACACCCCACCCCCACCCATTTATTTATGCATTCACCCACCCACCTGTCCATCATTCTATCCATCCCTCTATATATCTATCCATCCATCCATCCCTCTATCTGCCTATCCATCCATGTATACACTGTCACTCCTCACCCATCCATCCATGCATGCATACACCCCCACCCACATACCATCTATCTATCTATCTATCTATCTATCTATCTATCTATCTATCTATCTATCTATCTATCTATCTATCTATCTATCTATCTATCTATCTATCTATCTATCTATCTATCTATCTATCTATCTCAGAATTATTTGTCATTTCCGGTGAGGGTTTACCTGCCAGTCTCTCGGCCAGGGTGAGCGCGTGCACGGAGGGCCGGTAGTCGGGCGCGTGCTGCGCGTGCTGGGCGGCCTGTTGATGAAGGTTGTACATGGCGCTCAGCGAGTTCATGGCGTGCAGAGAGTATCCGTTCACCCCGTAGTGCTGCATCGTCCCTCTGATGACCCACAAAGGAATCGGTTACCGGCTCCGTTAATGAGTGCGTGCAATGCTGCATCTCACACGTGACGCTCATTAAAAGAGACCCGAATCAGGGAAATGAATCCATACCACAAAAATAAATTACTGCACGAATTTGATCATACACTCTTAAGATTAAAGCTGGACGGTTCAACGAAGAGCCTTGAGCATCCATGCAATATTTCCATGGCACAAATGATTATTTATAGAGGAAAAGGTTCTTAAAATATATTTCATAATTAGAAAAAAACATAAAAATTGTTATTTTAAGAACGGAAAGGAAAAAATTCCAAAACTGGCTCTTCTATGGCATCACTGCAAAATAAAAATAACTTTTGAAACCTTCTTTTTTAACAGTGAAGGTAACTTTATTTATTTTATTGAATAAAAGCTGATATATAAGGCACGTGCTCCACATGCATATTACATTTCGCTATAAATAGAGAAATATTTTATTTCTGGCATACCGTTTAATTTAACTGTAAATTAAATAATTTACTTGCCTCATAAATTAAGGATTAATTATTTCCAATGCATTTCAGAGAACGTGCGTTGCAACCGAGTCTCACAACACAAAAGTATTTAAAATGTATTTTAATGTGCATCTGTGTGTCTGTTCATAAACTTTCTCTTCATTTTTTTTATTGTAAAACCATCACTACTTTTTTGCCGTTTTATTAGTGCACTTTTTTTTAAAAATCTATCATACTATTTTGTTTTGACAGCTCGATATTATACAGGCATAGCAATAACTTGAACGTCCGTAAACTTTTATTATATTAGAAAACGATTATCGTAAAAAAATATAGAAAAACGTTGTTTACATTTTATTTTATTCAATCTGAAAAAACAACATGACTGACGGCGTAAATGACACAATACATTATGTTTTTTATTCAGTTTGCAAGCAGCCATATGGACTTTTATAGGTCGTCTATCAAATTAAACAGGTATATATATATATATATATATATATATATATATATATATATATATATATATATATATATATATATATATATATATATATATATATATATATATATATATATATATATATATATATATATATATATATATATATATATATAGTAGATATGAATAATTCGTTTTGGGTGTGTTGAAGACATTTGAAAAAGTGTACATTAAAACGTTCTTGCTCGAGGGCAAATGCTATTTATTATGTGCATCTGTCAAAAAATAAATAAAATAAAATCTCTTGAGCTGCATTAATAAATAACAATTAGGCATATAATAAAAAACTATTAGGCATAATAATAGTAGTAATATTAATAGTATGGATAAAAGAACAGCAGATGATTGAATTTCAATGCATTTTCTGTAAGGATTCTCCTTCATTAAGCTGCAGTTTGATCACCTTTAATCGGTGATAATTGAGTAATAATCTCTGTATAATTATCTCATAATTATTTTTTGAAGCAAGAATAAGCAGCCCGAGGGTTTAGGATTTACTGACACTGAATTCCCCAGTGTCATCTCATCCTGCCCATGGGAATACTTCCATTTGGAGGGACAGAAACTGCAGTGTTTGACGACTTTAATTTTTTTCACGGGTTTTTCCAAGACGTTTTAATTAAAATAATTATAGGCTTTTAAAATAATTAGAAATATTTTAATATAAATTTCACATCGTCTGAACGATCACACCTCCAATACAGAATTATCTTAAAATTATCTTAAATATCTTTCCATTATCATTGCATTTCTGAGCAAATCAGGGCTTAATCTACTTATTAAATGTTTTTCGTATTTAGTAAATATTCACACTTTACAATAAGGTTTCATTGCTTAACATTATTAACTTCTATGAATTAAGAATGAATTTACTTAATTAATTTCAACATTTACTAACACATTATTGTTGTTTGTTAGCATTAATTAATGTTAACGTGAACAAAGGTAAAAACTAACATTAATAAACAGTGAAACAAATGTTGTGTTCATTAATTTCACTATTAGTTATGCATTATCTTGTTTTTAATCCTAATATTAATTAACTAATGATCTGTCGAGCTGTATTTCTTTTAATTAAGTATTATATCCCAGTTCAATTTTAAATTCAAAATATTTAATCTGATTGCGTTATAATGCACAAACTAAACGAATTTGTAAGAGTCCGATATTAAAAATATATCCTGAAAATAAGCAGATTATAACTCATTATTAATTATGAGTTCACCGTTTTAAGCCAATTAGAATAAACTAATATAATTAAAGGTATCGTCTATAGGTCAAAAGCGGCCTATAATTAAAATAAAATGTTCAATCTCTGATGAACTGATGAAAACTGATGAAAGCGGTTTTTAAAGCTCATTATCTTGTAAAAGTGGTAACTCACCTCGCTGGGAAGTTTGTGTTCAACTCCAAACTGCAACAAAAATTTAGCAACTGAACAGAAGTGATTTTTCCCAGTCTGTCTGTAGTTTTAAATCCTGTTGGAAGTCAATCGCATCCGAGACTGTCTCAGTTCTGGAGAATGTTTTGATGTTAGTCCTCAAAAAAACATCCGAGCGCCACGAGCACCCGCCCACCAGCCAATGAGAGCGCGCGATGCTTTCATAGCGCAACCTGATTGGCCAGCCTTGCTGTCAATCACCTTCAGCTCCGGTTTTCGTGCAAAGCTATGCTTTTATGCTCTTTTCAGAAATATTTGATTAATGATCGAATCAGTTAAGATTTATAAATCAGTTATTATTAATTTATAAACAATATTTTAATTGTTTAAATGTTAAATATGTTCTATTTGCACAGTACATCGACAGCTGAATGAATTAATATTATTTATTATTTTTTACACAGTTTAGAAGATGCAAGAAAAAAAATACAATTGCATCATTACAGGCTATTTGTGGCAAATGTGCAATTTCACGGGTGGAATCTTAATTGTGAAAATGTGGAGAGGGAAAAGAGTTGTCAACTAATTCACTGAACTATTATTTGCGTTATTTGAGGAGTTGATTTTAAGAAGGAGAGAGAGAATGAGATCTCTAATAGATGGCAGAATCTCTCCCGGAGGATTTACTGAGACAAGACGCCATCTCAGCCTTTAAAACACTCTTAACATGACGGACGGTAAGAGGATTAAAACAATAATGCCCTTCTCTTCTTCACGGGGTTTTTTTAAGAGGGGGAAAAAACGTTTAGGCTGGAATTAAGAAGTGGTCCTTAAATGTAAAGCCTTATATTTTGTTGAAATTCGGGGGGAGTAGATTCAGTTTTTGCTAAATTATTAAAGCCGTTAGATGGGTCACAGAAAAAAACAATTAATTTTTCATTTTATTTTAATTTTTTTACGTTCCTCTGTACAGCCTATACTAATCATAATACTTTAAAATTATATATATATGATATATATATATATATATATATATATATATATATATATCATAATACTTTAAAATTATATATATATATATATATATATATATATATATATATATATATATATATATATATATATATATATATATATATATATATATATATGTATGTAAACAAGTAAAACGTTTCCGTTATTTTTTTTAGTTTCCTATATTCGAAGTGACTCCGGTTCCTAGTGGAGCGTTTTTCGTCCACATCCGCACCCTTTAAAGTCTGGAGGGGGGAAATCCGATTAACTTTTGCACTAGTGGAAAATAAGAAGTTAAATAGGACGTGAAGCTGAGTAGTGTCTCTTTGTAAAGACCGTTTTTAAAGCAATTAAAGCGAGAAGGAATTCCTCCGCAGACTCTAATGCGCATGTGTCCAGCAGCGTCACCACATTCCCGCCAAAACATTATTCCCGCTAAAACAGTATTTGAATTATCTTGTTAGTTTATAATAACAGTTCTCATTTCTGTAAGAATGACTGATTCCTTTCTGTGATTTATTTTAAGATAATTAGGACTGAACTTCCCAGCCAGCAAAAACATGTTTTAAGAAAGTTTTGCCAATGGTCCATTAATTTACGAACATAATTTCAGCTGTCCAACTTTTTTTTTCTTGATTGTCAATCTCAGTAACCAAACAGTTGACAGGCCCAATTGAGATCCACAGTATTGTATAATATCACTCAAGTCACGATAATCACCAGCTAAAGCTACTTTGACAGCGAATGACTTTGCTTTTTTACTTTCAGTGTGAACATTTCTTTATTAGGAGTAATTGCACGGACACTAATTAAACTTGCCTTTTAAAGATGTTTTTGATCCTTTGCTTATGCGTATTCCAACATGTGGAAAGGTTTGAAAGACGAGCTTTTAAAATGTTGGTCAGTCTCCTGAACCGGCTATAGTTTGTTTTGCACTGGCCACCATTTCTAACCACTTTTCCTATTTCTGGCCAACATATGCAGTCACTGTGGACGCAATCTCTGTATTTTTCTATGAAAAGGCTCCATCACAGAAAGCCTCTTTAGATTATTTAAAGTCTTTCCTCTTGGAGATGATGGATGCTCTGGCATGCCAGATCTTCAGAACAAAACTTTATCCTCTCTTAAAGCTCAACCAACCAGCCAAAATGTGCAAGCTTACTCAATGAGGTGTAAAACCAACTTTTGAGCCAAATGCAATACGGCAGGTTTTAGTTACTCGGATTTCATCTTTAGGATATGGATGCATCCAAGGTTTTCTGGTCTGAATTCGATCAAGTCTTCCTCTGAGAGACATAAGGAAATGTATGCAAAATTATCTCCTTTGTGTTTCGAATGGAAACACCCTACTTTGCCATTGGTTGAGGGTTGAAGCTCTTTTGTAGTACGTGCTGATTTAGGGAATATTAATAATTTTGATGAATGGTTCTAAGTTGACGGCTTCCTGGGAGCTCTTTGAGAATAGCAAAACAACTTGACAGAAGCAATTCGTTAAAAGTGTTATTATTAAGACATTTGGTTAAAATATTTTCTTTCCGCTTCTGCTGAATCTGATTAAATGGGGCCAAAAGTGCCAACTTGCTGTTAAACAGCGCTGTTCTTCTTTAACATGTATAAATGCACTTTGGGCTGAAGGCCAAGATGATTTTTCAGCAAGATTTTTCATCAAGGTTGTCTAGCAATGTTTTGTCTTCTGAAAAAGGACACAATGGCTTTGAGAAAGTGACAGAAACAGGCTCAATTTTTAATCTGTAAAAATCTATGAAATGGCTCGACAAACTCAGTTTTTTTTCTGTGTTGGAGTATTTCACAAGTGGGAAGTTTGGGTGGGACACATCAATAGAGATTTTTAGAGTATGCTCATAATTTGCTAGTATGTGCAAGTGGTTTTTGGGGAGGGACATTCTTATTCTCTGCCATTTGATTTCCTGGTTAACAAAATTTAAATGCGTATTAAGTGAGTTTTGTCAACTTTTAGGAGTGAGCTTATAGAGCACCTCAAAAAGACTAAAAACCCTCCAAAAATGTAATACTAATCAACTTAAAATATATATTTTTTCTGGAAACAACACATGGGACATTCTTTGGATTCTTTACTGAAAGAAGGATTTTGAAGAGTTGGACCAAAACTTGAACTGCGTCTGAACTGCGAGTGTTTGGACACCAGAGATCTCCTCAATTGATTTGGCCAACTTCCCATCCTAAGGACATTGACATATTGAAACTGGCAGTTGAGTTTCTTCCCTGGAGCCTGCGGCCGGACACAACAACACCTTTTGTGTTGGTCTAATCCTGGGGCTCCACCGTCTTCGCAACTCTAGGGGATAAAAGCACCATCAAACCACTACTTTAGGGGGAAAATCTTCCCTAATCCTAGCTTTACCTAAACAAAAGGAGGAAAAAAAACAAGAGGGTGGAGAGAAATTGTGCAGAAACAGGGCAAGACCTGGAGCAAAGATCCATACAAAACATTTTCCTGGAGAAACTAAGCATTTCTGACAGGCTTTCAGGGCCACTAGTGACACAAAGTACCAAGTCACAGAGAAAGCGCCACACATTAGATATTTGACTCTTTAAATAAAAAAGCACTATCATTTTCAAACTTTCACAGAATACCATTTTAGGATTGATTTCAATATAAACGGTAGTTTTGTTTACTAGTAGTAGTTTTTAACGTGTTCTCTTTTTACTTCTATTTCTCCCCTTCTGAAGGGAGTTAAAATTGCGTGTGTGTGCATATAATTTAATTTTATATTAAAGTAGTTTAAAGGTTCGGCTCCTTTTTCCCCAAACTAATTGCTAATTGTGTTACAATATGTGTCTGAGTGTGTGTATACAGTATATGTGTGTGTGTGTGTGTGTATATATATAAGAAGTGTGACACACACATATACATATATACACACACACACACACACATGTATATATTTATGCGTGTGCGTGCGTGTGTGTGTAGTATACGTATTGGTGTGTATTGGTTTATATTGTATATTGGTGATATACATGTATATTTGTGATAAGCAAACATTTAACGTCTACAGTAGTCATTTCTCACTAGAAATGACATCAAAAGTGAAAAAAGTTGGTCGAAAACATACAAATTGACCACCTGCAGTGTTTTGTCCTCCACTGACAAACTTCTGAATTGAACCTCTGGGTGAAACTGATTTCATTAAGTGCAAAATTATCCTGCAATCAATCATATTTAAGGTACACAGTCAAATTGAGGCTCACTTTCAGGTATAGGTGTTTCTACATCAGTGTTATTAACCTTAATTTACAGGTAGAGTTTTGTTTAGGGGTAGCGATAGGGTTAGGACTAAATTTTCAGAGAGGAATGTTGTTCCAGGATCATCAAATTCTTCTAAACTTGCATTCGCAGTCGCACATAATTTGGAAAAACTACATTCTCACCTATTTTATAAGTGCTATTGAAGTGTGAAACACTAAATGACTGTTTAACAATCCCATCAGGTGCTTCAAACACTCATAAGATTTTGTCCTCATCAAACTGGTCTAAGATACTTACTTGGAAACAAAAAGGTCAGTAGAAGCCGCTTGCTCGAGGCGTTTGTGTGTGTGGTTGTGTTTAGACTCCAGAGAGTCGTTGCATGGCTTGAGTCAGACTCCATCAGCTCATTCTTTTCCTCAATATCCTTCTGAAGGAAAGAATCGGGACGACAACGGCTCTCTCGTGGAATGTTTAGTGTGAGGGAGAAAATGGAAGCCTTCATCGCTAGACTCATAAAGTGGCCACTGAGGGTGAGATTTAGGAGGAAATCGTATTTAAGATTTATACCAGTTGCAGAAATCAGTCACTGGACCACAACAGCACTCATGACCCAAAACTGGAGATCACAGAGCAGTAGCTTGGACTAAATTACGTATGCATTTGCACCAAAACACCATATAGTTTGATGGTCCACTTTAGAGATTCTACTAACCATGAGTGACTTTGTCAACTAGCAGTCATGAGAGTATTAGTAGACTCTGCTTAAAGCCTTCCTGTGTCTCAAACAGTAGAGTGAGGCGCTTGCAACGCCAAGGTCATGGGTTCGATTCCCAGGGAAAGCAAGAACTGATTAGAATGTCAATGTGTTTCTTGAATGCAATGCAAGTCGCTTTGGATAAAAGCGTCTGATAAATACAGAAATATTAATGTTTAGTAAAATCATTCACTCATATACCGAATCTTCATTAGACACATCATTCAAAACTAACAGCTCTTGTCTCATTTTTAAAACACAATTATTTCCAAATTACCTGCAAACCACGAACATGTGTGAAAATATATATATTGAATCAAAACTCAACCCTCTTGCATTTCTGTTTAAAGTGTAAATATACCTAATTTGATCACTTAGAAATCTAAACTCAGTGTTTTGAGAAGCAAATACATTTTTGTTTATATTCTGAACATATATGCAAGTCAAGTCACCTTTATTTCTGTAGCACTTTATATAATACTTAAATTGTTTCAAAGCGGCTCCATATAAAATCACTTTTTTTTTCTTTTTTTTTTCAAAAAGTATTTGTCTCTCCTGAAAGTGGTTATGAAGCTGCTGTCAATGGAGGGTCAGAAAGCTCTCGTATTTCATCACAAATATCTTAATTTGTGTTCTGAAGATGAATGAAAGTCTAACAGGTTTGGAAAATATGTAATTAATAACAGAATTTTCATTTTTGGGTGAACTCTTCCTTTAAATTCAGGCCATACAACTTGTCAGTGTTTAGTTGCAATGGGCATCTGGCAATCTGGTATTGAACATATTAGAGTAATAAAAACATAAAAGTCAATTGTAAGGCCGTTTATGGCCTTTTTATTACTGAATGTGTTAGAAATCTTCAGTTTGAAGCATTAATCTATTATTTCACTCAGCAAAATTGGTGAAATAATAAGTTAAAGTTACATGGTTCCTTTGAAAGTTTGAAAAGACTCTCGCTCTCTCTCTCGCTCTCTCTCTCTCTCTCTCTCTCTCTCTCTCTGTGTGTGTGTGTGTGTGTGCACCCAGAGGGATTGTAGCTGCATCAGTGGAGTCTAGGCTGTCAAACCGCTGACCGAGTGTGTCTAACTCCTTCACAGTTTCAAGCACTGAATGAACCCTCCAGCCTGCCTCTCACTTAGCTGAAAGAGCCCTCATTGGGATCAACTAACCATGTAATGAGTGAGAGCAACCTGTTAGATGAGGGACTGACCGGGGAACACACACACACCGTTCAGACGCTTGCCTAAACACAGATAATCCCTGTAGCTCACTGTAGCAGCGGGGTGCTCGTGAACAGAGCAATGATGGATGTGTTTGCCTACTTATCTTCCCCTAATGATCAATTGATTTGCTGCCCCTGGACAGCTGCACAGGCCAGCTTTTGACCGTTACGGCGGTAGTGAAACCCAGCTGAGGTCAGCCCAAATTATTTCCACATGTAATGCTTCCATGCACTGTTATTTTTTTGTCCATCCAAAAGTTTCAAAATCATTTTTGATGGAAGCAGTTGTTCAGGACAAGCACAGCATGAAAGTTCGCCGCTCCACATAATAGCATTCATTACTTACAAGGGAGTCTACTTTTCTACGAGCACCTGGAAAACTCTTTCTAATACACTTTCTAATAAGGTTTCATTTGTTAACATTAGTTAATGTAATTAATAATATAAACTATCCATGAGAAATACATTTGTTTCTGTATTTCTTACTCTTTGTTAACATTAGTTAATAAAAAATACAGCAGTTCATTGTTTGTTTGTGCTACTTCACAGTGATAGTGCATGAACTAAATGCACTATCACTGTTAACAAATACAATTTTGGATGTGTTAGTAATTTTTTTCATGCTAACTAATGAAACCTTATTGGAAAGTGTTGCCAACTATTTTAAGAATCAATTTGCTAATTATGTTTAATAGCTATGCAAGACATTTTATATAGTTTTAAAAATTCAGAAAGACTGCATTAAATGATTTGCTGAGCAAAGTTTTCCTTCCTGTGTTGACGTATTTCCTGCGGGACATGACAATGGGAGTACTCCTTTATTTTAAAGCTGAAAACTGTTAACCATAATTTTATACTTCATCAGTCAGTGGCGGGTCATATTTTATAATTTAAAATGTCCCTATAGATTTATAATTTTGTTTTGACGTCTCCTACAATAGGTTTGCGTGCATCCAAGTAAAAAAAAAAAACCCTCTTTAATCTTCTCATAATATCCATTACTGCATCAGCTCTTTTCTCAAAGAGTTCGGTCTCTCTTAACACTTCCTTATGAGAGCTGCTCTGCTCTTATTGGTTAGATGGACCATCTGTCCGCTTACAGTGTGTGTCGGAAAACAAGCGTTCATTACCACATCTGAATTTCTGCTCTGGAGGCTTCCTCAGTATTTTATAAACAGTGATACGACGGGTTTTCCGTATCAGTTTAAGCGCGAGCCCTAATCCTTTGAAAGTTCATGCAAAAACGATTTTCTTTTGCACAGAAAACAACTTCTCAACGTTGACAACTCAAAAGAAAGTCTTCCGGTCTGAAAGCAGACATTGGGTGCGTCTAAAACATTTTAAATGACACTTTCCAGGGAAGGAAGGCATCAAGTCCCGTGCGAATCCAATCTCATCCTGAGATCCCTTCATATGATAGATTTGTGAAGAAACCGAGATGTATCCTTTGCTGCTTATGATATCCCACAATCTTGTTCTTTCCGTTCTCTGACAGTTGAGATAAGAAATAAAGATGGCGTCTGAAAGTTGAGGTTGCTGATCAGGTTGTGTGTAAATGTAGGTTTTTGATGTTATGTTTTCCACTTCTAATTTCATTTCTAGTGAGAAATTATTATTGTAGTAAATAAATATTAGCATTAAACCGTTACACTGCCTCAGAAGTCTGTCCGAAATCAGTTTTGTGAGGCACCTTTTTGGATGCAGCAACCAATGAAGACCATAGGCTGGCATTACGCATATTTGTTACATTGTTACGTGGGTTTATAACAATAAAGAGAGCTTGTAACTGTAATTGCTGACAACTCGTTTCAGAAAATTCAGAATCGATTCTCTCTTTTAGGAGACAATAACTTGATTTGTTGCGCACTTTGATCTTTGAACCCTTGCAGACCTTTTAGCTTCCCAAACAGCTCTATTACACACTACATGAAAGGAAAAAAATGTGCATGTCAATGCAAGATGAGTCATCAATATTTTAATTTTTCATTGTATCAATATATGAAAACATTAATAAATCATTGTTTTTGAAACTTGATTTTGTTAGGTGTGCACTACCATATAGATGATGTCAAAGTTTAAGTTAGCTATAAAAGTGAATCATACAAATCAATTCAGTGTTTGCATATAAATCAACGATCAAATCATAGACATTTTTTTTTTTACCAAAAGGTTTTGGATTGTATGATCACATTTCCAAAATGTGAATGTTTTACTTGGTAATTTTTTTTACATGAAATTAAATGCATTTATTTAAAAATGTGCAACCTGTGCAATAGTGAGCTGTTCACAATATGAACCAGTGGTGAGACACTGGTTCAAACACACAAATGAGAAAGTATAGCAGGAGCAGTAAATTTAAATTTATATAAATGTTTCCCATTCGAAAAAAGCCACAGCTTTTTAAAATAAGGCTAGGAATAATCTGTTTCCACTGTGCTGTGAGATCCTGCAGGGATTTGCAGAAACATTCGCCCGTGACACAGATCTACATAATCATTTTAACTTTCTCCCCATTCCTTCCCATGATTCTCCTGCTGTCACTTTAGATACTGTTAAAACTGATTTGGGTTCCTTAATCTGGCGGTATTTCTTACACTTTTAAAATCTCTAATATTATAAGGAGATTATTTCATTTATAATTGATTGAGTGCATTTCCTGGAGTGCCACTTCAAAGTTGCTGAATTGAAGATGCATTTAATAGCCAGAGCATGCAGAAAAGAGAAGAGAAAGAGGGAGAGGGAGGGATGGAATAGCAATGCCAGCCAAGAGCTTGACTCCCATGCTGTGGGAAACGAAGAAAGCTTTCTTAAGAAAGCAAGAGGCGAAGATTTCATAAGGTCAATGACACAGGGCAGGAAGTGATCATAATTATGGTATAATCCAGACTCTACATCACCCATGTGATCAAGTGTTACCAGAACTGGTCAAGCAAAGCAAAGAATAGCAAAGTAAATTAAACTGACAGAACAAATGGTGAAACATCTTAGGCCAGAGAAATAAAGGTACTCTAACTTTTGGGTGTTCAAAATTAGCATGATTTGAATAAGGGGTCAATAGGCTACATCATTAATCCTTGTTCCAAAATATGTTTTTGTCTTACCCTGATTCACTATGGTAAGCCCATTATGAGTGTTTAGACCTGGTTGGTATTCGTGTGAAATTATGTGCACACGTCACTCTCATAGTCTCATCATATCCATAAATAGAGAAAAGTTGTGTGTGTGGTGTGGGAGTGGCAGAGGTTAGTTGTCACAATGAGCGAGAAAGGTTGACATGGAGCTGCTAAATCTCCAACAATCACCAGTTTTAAACAAACGCCAAACAGACCAGAATCTGCTGGCTAAAAGAGAATGTGACTGAGTTCGTAATAAAACCAGAATCAACATCATCGTCTTGGCTTTTTGGAAATGAAGGATTCAAAATGTTGGTAAGGGAACAGGGAAGTAAATTATTTTAAGGGCCAGTCACACAGCCGATCACGCACGAATCACTCACAAATCACGCACAGATTGGGTTTGTGTGTGCTTGTGCGTCGAGAAATTGACCAAAGTATTCCACGAACATTCGACGTCCAAACACGCACGCTTCGCGATTGTTCCACATACAAGCACTTTCAGAATCCACATTGTCAGTGGAATGAACGTGATACGTGTGCGGTTCATGCGTGATATGAAGGTGGGGCGTCAGTAGACGGACGTGGACGTGCGCGGTTTCGAACCAGATCCGACGCATAAGCACTGACGGCCGACGCATGTCCCGCGCATAGTCACGCATACTTGACGCATAAACTACGCACGCCGACTCATGAATAACGCAAACATTTTGAACCGTTTAAAACTCAAAATCACGCACAAACCGCCTTCGACGCACATCCACTTACAATCACTGACGGTCCACGTTCGTTCCACCGACGAATTACGCATATGACGCACGCTCCGTGCAGAAACGAAAATCTGTGCGTAATTTGTGCGTGATTCATGCGTTTTCGCTGTGTGACTGGCCCTTTACTGAATGGATTGCCGTATGTATCTCTCTATCAGAGTTCACTGTAAAGTATTTTCAATTGTGAAGGTGTTCTTCATCACGCAGAGCCAAAGCACAATGTTCTTCTGAAAATGCATGAAGTTTTGTTTTTTAATCACTAGAGAGCCAAAAGTAACAGCGTACCTTTAATATAAGAAAGCATATGCAAATATGCATAACGAAAGTGTGTGGTAAACATCGCAACCTAATATTTATTTCTGTCATTTAAAACCAAATTTAAAAAAGTATTGTTTAGGAATCATTCTTTAAACGCGTGACTTTAACCAACTTGCTTTGCGAGATACTCTTCAGACTGTTGCTCAACTGTGACAAATAAAACGTGCCCTTTGTGTCAAAGCTGAGAATGCAGTGTGTACTTGGGTTGTGACATGATTTCGGTACACAACAACAATACATTAAAATGATTTGAGTAGTTGTATGCATTTTCATTCTTGTGTCACAGTCCTGTCGTATCTCTATCCTCTTCCTGTTCCCTTCCGTGTACTTCCTGTGTCATTTCCTTCACCTGTCGCGTCAGTCACTCCTTTTGTTAGTACCTGTTCCCCACCATCCTGTGCATATATGCCCCGTGTGTCTCTCAGTCTGGGTCCGTTATCGTCTGTTATGTGTTGTACTCCGTGTTTAAATAAAGTTTATGTTCCTGATTCCTTGCCTCCACACTTCCCTGCCACACACACCCCATGACATCTTGTACGTTATTATGTACATGTATTTGTTATTCGCTATAAAAGCATTTGCTAAATGACTAAGTAACTGTAAATGCAGAATTTGTGAGCAGTTTGCTCCATTATTTTGTGTTACTTCATAAAAGCCTATGTTTAACATTATTTTAAATTACACTTACGCGTAGTGTGAAATGGGCCTAATTCTAGTCGACAGAACCACTACTGATAATTACTATCGCATTAACCGGTACATACATTTTGCAATGCAAACAAAAAATAATATGTATATATTATATGTATATATGTGTGTGTGTGTTTTTTAATGGCTTTTATGCTTTTAAAATGAAAGGTCCTTTATTGGCATTGATTGTTCCATTAGAAAACAGTTCTGATGTGCAGCAAATGGTTGTTGAGCTTCACAAAATAGAAAAGGGCTGTAAAAAAAATAGCTTGTAAGGGGAATTATGGTTAAGACTCGAGGACCAGATATGTTGAATGAAGACCAGGAGTCAGAAGTGCAGTCAATAGAAGAAATTTTAGTGAAGTTTGCTTTGCAGTTTCAATCAACAGAAGCTTCAAGGAGTTCGTAGGCCGCCCCACTTACAATAACATTGTTACAGCAATTATACTCTAACAGAGGCTACTAACTACGTCATTACTGAAAGTTAAATTATTCTGATTGGCAAAGAAAAAAAAGTTAAACAAAACTAGTAATTTTCCACAAGGAGCAGACAGTCAGAAGCATATCTTTGTTGATCACATGGTTGACGGGTTAGTGACCTTCTACATGGCAGAAATGCATTTTTAGGCATTTACCTTAAGAACCTTTAATATCCATAGAACTTTTACATTCCACAAAAGATTCTTTATAATGGAAAAAAGGTTCTTAAGGCTATTAAAATGTTCTTCAGACTAAGAAAAACACGGTTCTTTTTAAGAACTTTGTATTGAAAGGTTCTTTGGGGAAGCAAAAAATGGTCCTTTAATGACATCACAGCAAAAAACATCCTTTTTGTAACCTTTACTTCTAGGAGTGCATATCTCCGAAAAGAGCGAGGTTCAGCTTCTCTCTCTGTATCTCTCTGTGGCGCACATGAGGTTAGACCGGGGCTGATCAGGACGGCTCGCTCTCGCTCTTCATTAACCCAGTGAGGAGAGCACATTTCCAGAATATGGGATTGTCATCTTGCTGATCATTTATGAGGGAAATGAGTTTTGACAGTGAGAAGGATGCCCCCCACAACCCCTCATCTCAACGGGGCCATGGCCAAATGGGATCATAATCCTCTTAGTGCCCATCCTTATTAAACACCTCTCTAAATGACATGAAAGGCTCCGGCGGGGGGGAAAAAATACTATTATTCCCCCAAAATAGAATCCTGGCTGCTTCACTGTACAGTTTGTGTATTTTACTTTTAGTTTCATGACAAGTGTGTCTAAGACTTCTCAAGAATAATGTATATGAGAAACTCGTCCCCTCCCCAGCGCTTCCTCACAGACTGAGAGTTATTATTGCTCGCTTGATGAACTTAGTGCTCTGCATCTCTATTAAATTAACAGCTGTGAGCTTCCTAATGTGGAGTAATTAATTTAATAGACTGCTTAACCGTTCTACTGTAAGGTTAATCATTCATTTGCCTTTTGTGTTTGTCTCAGGGGGTTTCACTGGAAAGTAAATGGCAATCAATGAAAACACAACTGGATCAAACCTGAGATTCACCAGAGCAAAGCAAACTAACTTTAGGTGGCCATGATCAGATCAGATAAAGGTAAGAGCTGTGTGACACATACTGAAGACAGATAACAAATAGAAAATACATTACAAATAAAAATGGCCTTCAAACAAACAAATAAATAAAATATATTGGTAAATTATACCAGTAATGCTAAACAAAAGAGATCATATGAACAAAAAACTTTTTTTGTAACACTTTAAAATAAGGCAACACAAGTTCATGCATGAGCGATAAATACTAACAATGAGTAATAATTTGTTATAGTATGTATTGATCTTTGTTAACATTAATCTTTGTTTATGAAAACACAACTTTAGTTCATGTTATAATGTTATAGATGCAATATTGGTTTTAATGATGTACAGGTAAATGTTGAAATTAACAGTAAAGTCTACAATGACATCAAAACAGATTTTTTGGGGGCTTTTAGTTTGTCTCTGTTATCTATAAGCTTGTGCTCCAAAACATTGACAAAATTCTCATTTAGAAGATATGAGCAATCAAAACTCTCATTTCCGCCAATAAGGTTTAATGATTTTAATGATATCACTCTGCAATTCAGTTTTCAGATTTTCTGTCCAATCAAATGCTCTCTAGAATCTGAAGCTCCGCCCCCAACATTATAATCAGAAACTGAAGCTGCGGCTGAAATCGGTCACTCGTTCACACATTCTCTGTTTTCTACAATGGCTCATAGTCACTATATCGGGGATCAGGAGCGATTCAGACAGTGTGAATATCTTTCATTGGGGGAATGAAGTCTGGATTGACGTTAGTGTCAGTGAAGCTCCGCAGATCCAGAGACACGACAGACCAGAGTGAATCATATAATTGAGTCGCAGCAGAACAGATTTTTACACTGTATTTTGTATTTTAAAAGTACTTTGTAGAAATTAGTTTTTTTTAAACAGATCATCTTTGTGTGCCTTATTGTCACGGATTCTATATTTCTGTTCAGTTATTTTGAGTATTTTCAGCTTCCTTTGTTTCCTCTGCTTTCATAGTTACTAATTTGTTGATACTCATTTGTTGCACCTGTTCCTTGTTTTCTCACTGGCTGCATTTGAAATTGCTGAATTCCCTACTATATAGTAGTTTAAAAAACAGTATGTGACATAAGAAGTATGTCTGAATTCACAGCACTCATCGATTACAGACACTTTTTTTCCCATGAGGCCAAAGGAGGGAATTAATGAATAACATTGAAGCGACACAACGGACTCTGGTAGGTCACATGTATATCTGGATTTCATTCATACTACAAACATGTATACTATATAGAACATACTTTTTAGCGGTAATGAAGTGAATGCATATCAAAATAAGTACCTACTCAAGAGAGTATGCGATTCCGGACGCAGCCAGTGTGTGTGTACGCCATGTTTAGCTCATATGGTTTTTTGATTCCTGAGGTTTTTAGTGTTTTTGTTTTCTTTGATAAAATTTACCACAGCATGACAATTATATGAATCAGACGGTCAATAAACCTTTTTTATCTTTATTTTAGCACTTCTGCATGATAACACATTTAGAATAAATGTTCATATGTTCCACAGTTCAGTGGTAGAGCTGTCAGAGCTGTTGCTCTGGGTTAATGCTTTTGGTTTTAAATTCCTTATATACTTCCTGTCTGTCTTAAGCTAGTGTGAGGACTGTATTATCAGGGTCCTGTCAGAATGTCACACCTTCATTAAAAATACCTGCAGTTTGCCTTCACTTTGACCTGCGCTGGAATCATCTCTTTCACACAGACATGCTGGAAGGACGGTCACTTTAATCTTCAGCCGAGAAATGTCTGGTCAAAAATGCTACGCCATATGTTCAGAAAGACCACAGCATGTTTAACAGAAGAACTAACAAGTTACTTAAATAGCTGTAAAGGCTAAAGTACACACGAGTGTGTGATTTCTGAAAAGAGTAGAGCGGAGAGTGTGTTTGTCTTGGGAATACTGGCAGGAATCCTAAAGAGAAGGTCAGAGAGTCAGTCCTAGAGTTTTGTGAGATGAAAAGCTATGTCACTTGTCTCTCCTCACAGGAATCTCTGGATCTGTAATCTCTCACACCTTCTTCCCATGAAACCGCCTGATTTTCACACGGCTCTGTCAGAGTTAATATTTGCTGTGACCTCTTGTGCAGAGCGAGAGAGCCGTGCGCTGTCTGTGTTTCTGTCAGCACTGTGTACGCGTGTCTGAGACTGGCCTCAAACGCGCTGGTCCTGTGAACGTCTCGCTTTTTCTATCCTTCTGTCTTTACCGATTCATAATCAGAATGAGCCTTATTCACTTGACATAGATTATTCAATGAGAAACATACAAATAAATGTGACGTTTGTCAAAGATAAGCATTACAAAATAATAAACAGTACTTTCATTTAAAGAAACATAAAAATGTTGAGCCAAAAAACTTTTCTTTATTTTAAATATACAGTACATTAGTAATGTTAAGCATAATTACTCCAGTCTTCAGTGTCACATGATCCTTCAGAAATCAGAAATATGATGATTTGATGCTCAACAAACATTTATTATTACTGTCAATATTATAGTTTTTGGAAGCCATGATGCAAGCTTTTCAGGATTATTTAATGAAAATATTTGTTTTGGTAACATTACAAATTTCTTTTGTAACATTATTCATGTCTTTACTGTCACTTTTGATCAATTTAATGCGTCCTTGCTGATTAAAAGTATTAATTTCCTTTAATTTTTTTTTAATGAACATACATTTGAAGAGTTGTGAATTTGTTAAATACTCAAGTACAAAAAAATCAATAAGGAACTAGTTAATCATTAAATTACTTGGAATTTGCGTCCTTTTTTGGGGGAAGCACTAAACCTATACTAAACTAAACCTGGATAGTATGAGAATTGATCAAGCAGGTGTGTTTTATTTCAATGTACGGTAAATGTTTATAAAACAAATGAAAGAGCTGAATAAACACCCACCCTGTAGGAGGCGCTGCAGAGGCAGGGCGGAGAGATTTACCCCCGCGTTTAGAGCGCTAATTCCCTCGAGTGTGATCGCCAGGGCGACGCTGTCTCATGGGGACAGAGATACTCAACACGGGACTCCACCCCCTTCTTTTCAGAGTCTGCGAGGAGCTTTAGGATGGCGTTAAAAAAGAAGATTAGGTTTCCTCCCAAGAGCAAAGCTCCTTAAGGAGTATCGGTGTGCCTCTCACTCGCCTGGTCAGTAACGGTGAGAGGAGGGGGAAACACACTGCATTTATAACACACCAATGCAAAGGCGACCAGGGTCATCTCGTACATTTACGTCTGAAAGATAGCCGTGATGTGATTATCGAGTCGCCCATTCATATGGCTTTCGTCTGGGGTGGCGAGCTATTTTTACACAGGCCACATTCGTGACATAGATATATAATGTGCTTTTGCTCTTGCATATAGCTTTTGCTTATTTAATCCTAATTACTGTGTGATTGAAGACGCCACGCAAGCGGACAAATCAAAAGGAGCCACACTGAGGCAAGAAAACAGTGTGAACTCAAGCTATCTGTCCCTGACTTTGAGACAAGAGAGCAAGGTCAGAAATTAACCAGGTGTGGGGTGAAAATGTCACAAAAAATGCTGTTATCTAGCTTTTGCTATGTTTTAAATGACAGCTTTTGTAGCTGGCAGATACTGACTGTCTCAGAGGTGAATTGGTAAGTGCTTTTGATTAATCAAATCTGGTCTGAAAACATTGAAAGTGCACTCTCATCGAAATCTACAATATAGCTGTTTAATCCAACATACAGTAGTTGCAAATTACGGTAGTAACAATCCAGATTTACAGAAGCGTTTGCAGAGGAAGTATGACAGACACTATACAATTTACTTGCAATTGTACAGCTACTTTACTGGTCTTATGCACACACACAAAAAATAACTAATTGGACAAACTCAATTTATTCAAGTGCAGAATTTCCATCCAATAAATATGTGTAGCCCCCAAAAAAATTCCTGCAATGAAATGTAATTGAGTTGGTTCTAAATTTACTGTCCATTTGTTCAAAATGGTAAGCAAACACTGCTTTGTTTACGGTTTTTGCATCTGCAGTCCTAGTTTTGGTTTCCTTCAATGAATGATGTAAATAGACTATTGCTGGTATAGACAGATATTTGCTTACACGCAGGCGCAGAACACACATGCTACTTGAGTGTGTTATTTAGATTTGTGTTATGTTCAAGCACAGTTTTTTGAGAGATGAGAGGTGACAACATAGTCATCTTTTGTAGTGGCTAGTTCTTTAACGTCGGTTTGGGCCATGTCCCAAATAACACACTTCATATGTACGTTCGGTCTGGTGGACTTACAATGCCCACTCTGTGCGCGTCATTTTAGGCTCCAGCCCCCCGTCTGCGATCAATATGGGCCCTTGATGTACACTTTTGTAGAGTCAGCAGACCTCTTCCCGACAGTCAAAGCGGCGTTACGTCACGAAAGGGTGCCATTTGGGCCAGGGCAATAGTGTGTCCTGAGCTTCATGGATCCATCAGCCTGCGCCATCCAGAGAACTTTGTATTTATGTATCCAGTAACTGGATGAGGTCATATTACAACATAAAA
Source organism: Rhodeus uyekii (assembly GCA_037043235.1). Classification (NCBI taxonomy): domain Eukaryota; kingdom Metazoa; phylum Chordata; class Actinopteri; order Cypriniformes; family Acheilognathidae; genus Rhodeus; species Rhodeus uyekii. Next base: position 367,904 of record JAWRVZ010000127.1, on the reverse strand, counting down.
AATACTTAATTTGTATGTAGTTTAACTGTGGTAGCACTAATGACAAAAAATGTAATTCTTGAGGTCAGAGAGAAAGTGAAAATAATCATAACAAGATACAGAGAAAAATTTATATTTCCTCTGCTTGTCCAGTTTACCTTATTAAATTACAGTATTTTCCGCATATAACCCGCGGGTTATACCAGATTTTACAAACCCCGCAGGGGGGGTGCAGGTTCTATAAGGTGCGGGCTATATCACAAATTTTTTACACGTAATAATATTTCAATATATTTGTTACGTCCCTAAGGATGCAACGTTTTTTTGCGGTATTTTCTTTCTGTTTTTCTTTCTTGCGAGGGTTTTTGTCTCTGGCGCTTGTACTGTCACTCTGACAGCTGCGCTGATAGGCTGTCTGACCTGTCAATCATGCAAGAAGACGTGATTGGCTATGCTGCCATGAGGGCGGGCTCTTCTCATCTCATCCGACACAAAAGGGACGAGCTACACAGCACAGCGGGAGAGACTGCCTTGTCTATTTCTTCTGATGCTGACTTGTGTTTTTTTTTTTTTATTGTGTGAATTTCGCGCACAAGCACTGTGTACCGAGCCTGAACAGTTATGATAATTGATGTCATGCAAGCAACATTTGAAATTCAAAATGTGAACTTACACAAAAAAGTTCATCAATCTATGGGTGCGGGTTGTGCCAACGACTTTTTACACAAAACCCAAAACCCGCTGGCTATATGAGCGTGCGGATTATCTGCGTCTGCGGGTTATATGTGGGAAAATATATGTTAATATATGTTATATGGGTTATCTCGATGAAGGGTTATCTCGATGCTTTTTTGCAACCCCCGAGGCCGTCGACATAACCGAACTCCACTGTATTAAATATTTGTCATATTGTCACGAACGGGGCGTGTGAGATGCGGAACGAGGAGACTGAGGAGCAGCAGGTTCCAAACTTAAACTCACTTTATTCATAACATAAACAAAAACACTTTACATAAGAACAAAAAAAGCAAAGAACTAGGAGAAGGCATCCACACACTTCAACACTGAGTACCACCAAACAGAGTAACAACGTTAACATACTGCAACAACTGACAAAGACAAGGGAAACACAAGAGGGTTTTATACAAAAGAGAATGACAAACACCTGGAAAGACTAACAAGGTAAGTGATTGGCAAGACAGGTGCAGGAAGGGCATAGGAAGATACATAAAGGGACCCGGAAATGAAACATGACACACCCGACAGGAAGTGACAAATGACCTTACACACAGGAAGTGCACAGGTGACACAAGGGTAACACATATATTGATATCAGCACTTGGATGTCGACTGCTGTCCAAACAATTAGCTGCTCATTCCGGCACTTAATTTACGCCAGAGAGAGACCAATGAAGCAAGAATTCTTTGCACATTCCTTTAGCTGATTGAAAACAGTGATGACAGCGCTGAATGAAAATGTGTGGCTAAATAATCGAATCACTTATTCAGCTTTGTAGTGGGGGCTGGATAAGCTTGATCTGGTCCATTCAAATTCACGACGGTTCCCAGGAGGCTGGATAACTGCTCACGTTTCAGGACTGTCAAAGGCCTGCCAATGGCCATAATGGCTCCTAATTCCACATTAATGCAGTCTAAATGAAGTGTCAGAGGAAGATTGATCTGTGTGAACGTCAGTGCCTGAGGGCGCAGAGCATCCGCTGACGGTCCAGCATCACTGAGGGAACAGACCTGATAAACGTGTGCGTTACACAGCTGTGATGGGGGATGTGGGAAAAATATACTTGACCAGTTAGTTTGTTAACAAGAAGATGAGTTTGTTTGAACATTTGACAGGATGTTACATTATATTTGATGATGTTACATTTTAAATGTTCGACGGCTGTCTGATAGTTTTGCTCTTAAAGAGACTCTAGAATTGATATGACTTTTTTTTCATTACAAAAAACTGAAAAAGGTGAATCACTGGTTCTCATCTGGTATGTAACAACCGAAAAATGGAAAACGTCCGTGGATATAATATAATATAATACGACCTTAAAATAAATAGCTCAATTTGGAATAGCATAATGATCCACCCATCCATCATCTCATTAGAATAAGCTTTATAAAGTATTTAAATAATATCCAAGCGACTTGCATTGCATTCAAAAAACACATTGACATTCTAATCAGTTCTTGCTTTCCCTGGGAATCGAACCCATGACCTTGGCGTTGCAAGCAATGTAAATTAAACATTTAATTTACTGGAATTAAACATTCATTTAAACATTTACTAATACAGTATTGAAGTATACAGTATATGACATGAACTAATAATGAATAGTTTTTTTAAATTACTATAATAGCGTTAAAATTAATTAATAAATATAGTAACACATTTATTCCTCATTGATGGGTGATGCTAGTAAATGAAATTAACCAATGGGTCGTAGTGTTACCATTTTTTCAAATTCATTAATTTTTTTAAATGATTATTTTTTTACATCCATCTGACATCCATTACTGTTATATAATAGTACAGTGTACCCTCATTGGACTAAAACTGTGTTGGGTGCGTCACACATGCGGTGCATGCTGGGAAAAGCGTGTGCGGGACGACCACGACGAACGCTGAAGCTGCAGCGGCTGCAGTTTGATTAAGCGTAAAGCAGGGTTTTAGGGACATGCAGGCAAGTTAATGAAACTCTGCAGGACAGCAGCTTCTTCTGGTTTACACCCTGCTGGAAAACTGCAGGTGACAGAATAAGGTTTAGTATCTCTGGGTAAATCCCCCCACCCTCACCTCAGCCTACCTGCTGACTGCTGTGCCACCAAACCCCCTGCATCCCATTCCAAACATCACACTTCCTCGACTTCCTCAACTCTTATAATGCAGCAATATCAGTGCTAGATGTTTCACATGTG
>JAWRVZ010000127.1:347500-362500 GCA_037043235.1 Rhodeus uyekii | reverse complement strand
TCAGTAAGCACCTTTCTCACAGGTTATTTCCATATGTTTAAAAAAGGAGAAATATTCTTTATTTCATGATTCTTTACTGTAATAAATAGAAAGTTCCAAAGAACAGCATTTATTTTAAATAGTAGAAATTGATCATTTAATGCATCCTTGTTAATAATAAGCGTTTGATTTTTTTTTTAAATCGTACTGGCTCCAAACTCTTGAACTGTAGAGTATAATAATTGTGCATGAATTATAAAATAAGACATTAAGTACGTACGTCACAACTTCATTTCAGCTTTCCAATTCCTGTATTTTTTATTTGCTTTACCATTCTCTCAACGTGAGACATGATGCAACTCATGATACTGCAACTGCCCGCAGCTCTCAGTCCGATAAACCCAAGCAGCCCATAAAGAGTCTTCAGTGCTTCTGATCTCCCGGCTGCTCAGCCTAAAAGCCTCTTCCCTCTCCCGCTTTGTCTTTCCTTCTGCTTTCTCACCCACTTTTCTCTTCTCCACAGTTAAGTCACTGTGATAAAAAAGAAAACAAAGTGAGAAGAAAGAGGATGAGTTTTAGCACATTGAAGAGCCGCTCTAAACCAATTACCTAAGTGTCTTTTATCCGCTATATGCTTTTGTGTCTTGATCAGCTTTGAATCTCTTGAAATCCCTCCCTGAGATAGCAAACAAATGTATCAGAGCAGCATTTCGGGGAAAAGCCTTTTGGCATGCATGGGGAAAAAACTGGCACTGGTTCAAGATTTCATCTGTTGGGAAAATGCATATAATTATATGAAATCATGTACATGTATTACCATTGTTACGATTATTCATGAGACGATACAATACATTATAAGGAAGTTTATAAGCCATTTTGCATGCGTTATAATGCATTATGAATAGCCTTATGATGCATTATAAATGCAGGTTTCATCTGGTGTTATAATGCATTGTACTCTTAAACGTTATAACGACAAATAGGTAAGTATTATAATGTATTGTAACTGTTGTTATGATTATTTATCAGATGATACAACATGTCATTAGGTTGGTTATGAGGCATTATGCATGTATTATAATGCATTAAGAAAGTGAATAATAATAATATTAATCATTTTTAACTGAAAGAAATCTTTTGTGCTAAAAATAGTTTTTATATGGAGTGCAAGGGTTCCATATAGAATCCTAAGGTTTACAAAAAATGAATCTATGCTGATTTCTTTGCAACAGTATAGAGGGTTAAACTCTGGTCACTTTTTTGCTTAGTTGTGCACAAGTAGAAAAGGCAGATTGGAGATTTTCATTCATTGCAAGTCTTTGGAGAACCTGGTTTTTGAAAGTGTTGCACAGTGAATAATCTCACAATCCATGCTCATTCTTATCAGATTTACTGCAAAGACTTTTCAAATAGTTTTGTTTCTCTTTAGCCTGAGGCAAGAAACCGGCTGAACAATTGAGGTGACGGGTCAAGAGCAGCTTTAATCCGAACATTCTTCATCCTGGAATATAATATGACTGGAAACCAAGGAGCATGTGAGTGAAGAATGTGTTCGGGAAAGTAAAAACCTGAAAGAAAAATTGTGAAACATCCTGAAAGCTTCAAAAATAAATTTAATCTTTCATTTAAGGCGCATGTTATTCATCTGTTATTCAGAAACACTTGTTCCCTTTCATGGGAACTTCGAGCTGCGTCAGAAAACGCTAGGGGAAACCCTTGACGTCAGTCACGTGAAGATGTGTACAACCAATGGGAATTTTACGCGTGTGAATGCGAGTCACGGAAGTGACGTCATGAACAGAGCATAAAAGCGCGCCGGAACCCGGAAGTGACAGCTTTGAGTGTCTTCAGCGTGCGTGTGTCAGAGAGTTTGTGCTTGCGAGTTTCAAACCTCCCATTGGATTGCGTTGTGATTATGGCGGAGCAGACATTTAGATCGTGTGTTCTCCTTGCACTCGTTTCATTACGGGAAAGGACACACACATTCAGTGCGTTGTCTGTCTGGGAGCGGAGCACGCTCGGTCAGCGCTTGAGGGCGGTGATTGTGAGAACTGCGAGAGGTTCTCATTGCGTACTCTCCGCTCCCGTCTGGCAGTATTTGCGGATACTAACCAGACTCGCGTTCTTCAAGGTTCGGGACCCGCTGCGGCTGAGGCTCGGCGGCGTTCTCAATCTTGGGGATCGCAAATGGATCTCACGGAAGGTTGCGGGGCGGGTGAGCCCGCCTCGCAGTTCGACTGTGCTGATCCCAGTTCCAGCCGGAGGTTGGAAGCACGCGTTTCAGGCGCGGTTTCTTCCAATCCGACTGGGACTTCGGTGCTGTCATTATCCTGCTCTGAGGAGGAGGAGGTGATTAGCATCGATCCGGTTGAGGAGGCTTCGCCACCCTCTTCACCGGCGTACGAGGAACTGATCGAGGTTGTGACACGAGCAGTCTCTCGTCTGGATATTGATTGGCCGGCAGAGACTAGGAACGCCCGTCCCAGCAAAAGTAAGTTGGATGAGCGTTACCTTCCGGCTCGTGTCGCTCCCCAGCGCCGGGCAATGCCTTTCTTCCAGGATCTCCATACTGAGGTGTCGAGATCTTGGAAGAAGCCAGCTTCCGATAGGGTGCATACATCGTCTAGTGCGATGTACGCTACTCTTACCGGAGCTCATCCTTACGGTTACGGAGGGATGCCGAAGGTGGACGAGGCTCTTGCGGGATACCTTGTGCCCCATTCGGCATCCACTATTAAAGCCCCGGCGCTCCCCACCAAACCGTTGCGAGTCACATCATCACTGGTGGGAAAAGCATATTCTGCCTCTAGTCAGGCTGCAGCGTGCCTGCACACCACGGCACTGCTGCAGGCCTACCAAGCAGATTTGCTGGGAGACCTCGATCAAGGTGGCGGTATTGGTCCCGAAGCAGTGGCAGAGCTGCGTCGGGCCATGGATTTGTCTCTCCGAGCCACTAGAGAAACGGCCTTCTCTGTCGGGCGCTCAATGGCAGCTCTGGTGGCTACGGAGAGGCATTTATGGCTCAATCTTTCAGCCATAAAGGATAAGGACAAGTTCGTTTTGTTGGACGCCCCTCTGTCCCCTTCGGGCTTGTTCGGCGACGCCGTAAAAAGCGTTGTCGATAAGTTTCAGGAGGCTGCACGACAGCAGGTGGCGTTCAGCAAAGTCCTTCCCCGCCACCCTTCACGTGAGCCCAGTAGCCAAACACGGGCTCGCAGTTCCTCGTACAGGGCCTCACAGAAGGAGAGTGTTGCATCTCGTTTACCTCCCCCTAATAAAGGGAGGTCGGGACAACACTCTCGGGCCCAGCCTTCTGGTAAAAGGATGGATCTGAGGAACGTCCTAAATGCCAAGAAGGCTACCTCTAAGCGTTCCTGACGCCAGAGGCAAGCCGCACCAAGGCGGTCAGCTCCGTGTCCGGTTCCCGAGGGAGCCCGTCTCGGAGGCACTGCCCCCTCTAAGGAGGGTCCTAGAGCATTCCACCAGTACGGTGTCCGGAAACCCCGGCCCTGTGGTGTCTCTGCTCGTATCAGAGATCAGTCTCGAGAGGCTGATTCCCTTAGTAGAGTTCCAGGCCGCATGGTTGCGTCTGCCGGGCATCTCTCAATGGGTCCTGCGCACAGTAACCTCCGGGTACAAAATTCAATTCGGGGCTTCACCACCCCGTTTTATGGGGATCCTATCGTCCGCGGTAGGGCCCCAGCAGGCTCTGATTATGGAACAGGAAGTAGACTCTCTGCTGGAGAAAGGGGCCATCGAGTATGTGCCCCTTACAGACAGACAGTCCGGTTTCTTCAGCCGATACTTCATAGTTCCGAAGAAGGATGGAGGGTTGCGGCCCATTCTGGATTTGCGTCTTCTAAATCGCACTATCTTGCGTCTAAAATTCAAAATGTTGACGCTCAGGCAGATTGTGACGCATATCAGGTCCGAGGACTGGTTCGTCACAATCGACCTAAAAGACGCATACTTCCACATCTCCATCCTTCCTCAGCATCGGAAGTTCCTACGGTTCGCCTTCGGGGGGAAGGCGTACCAGTATCGTGTACTTCCGTTCGGCCTATCGCTCTCACCCCGCACGTTCACGAAGGTCGTGGACGCTGCACTGGCTCCGTTGCGGTTACAGGGCATCCGTGTCCTCAATTATATAGACGATTGGCTAGTAATAGCCCAATCGTCTCAGTTAGCAGCACGTCATCGAGATGTCGTGCTTGCTCACATGCAAGAGCTGGGGTTAAGGTTGAACACCAAGAAGAGTGTGCTTTCTCCTGCTCAGAGAACCACCTTCTTGGGAGTCATTTGGGACTCGGAAACAATGTCTGCTCGGCTATCCCCCGGGCGCATTCATTCCATTCAATCAACTGTCGAGAGCATAAAATTAGGCCAGCTACGCACTGTCAAACACTTTCAGAGAGTGTTAGGGCTCATGGCAGCAGCGTCCAGCGTTATACCGCTCGGCCTGCTGCACATGAGACCCCTGCAGTGGTGGCTCAGGACCAAAGGGTTTTCCCCGAGGGGCAACCCGCTTCGCACAATCAAGGTCACGAGGCGATGCCTACGCACCTTGACCCTGTGGAAGAACATCTGGTTCCTGTCACAAGGCCCCGTGTTGGGGGCTCCGTCTCGACGAGTAACTCTGTCAACGGATGCCTCCCTCACAGGTTGGGGGGCGGTTCTGAGGGACCGCTCCTCACAAGGGCTTTGGAGCCTGCGGCACCAGTCCTGGCACATAAACCTGCTGGAGTTACTGGCGGTCCGCAGAGCGCTACTTGCTTTCCTCCCAGACCTAATTGGGCATCATGTCACTGTTTTCACAGACAGCATGACAGTGGTGGCTTACATCAATCACCAGGGAGGTCTTCGTTCTCGTCCGATGTACAAATTGGCGAGACAAGTTCTTCTCTGGGCCCAGGGCAAGCTGCTCTCACTCAGGGCAGCTCACATCCCTGGAGTCCAGAACATAGGAGCAGACTTCCTGTCGAGGCAGGGGCCGAGGCCCGGGGAATGGCGGCTCCACCCCGAGGTGGTGGAGCAGATTTGGAAGAGATTCGGGAAGGCACAGGTAGACCTGTTTGCCTCGGTCGAGAATACTCATTGCCCTCTATGGTTCTCCTTAACGTACCCAGCGCCGCTGGGGCAGGATGCCATGATGCAGGTGTGGCCGAGGCTACACCTGTACGCTTTTCCCCCGATTGTTCTGCTCCCGGGAGTTCTGGCCAAAGTTCGTCGGGACAGGGTCCGTCTCACGCTGGTGGCCCCCTTTTGGCCCAGCAGGATCTGGTTCTCGGACCTGATATCCCTCCTAGACGGAGTCCCCTGGGAGATTCCGGTCAGGGGGGATCTTCTGTCCCAGGCGGAGGGTTGTGTTATTCACCCCCGTCCAGAACTTCTGAAGCTGAAGGTCTGGCCCCTGAGGGGGTCCAGTTCTTCGAATCTGGTCTCACAGCCGAGGTTGTAGAGACCATCCTTCAGTCCAGAGCTCCCTCCACGAGGAAACTCTACGCTCTAAAGTGGAAACTCTTCTCTGCTTGGTGTAGCGTAAGGCAGTTAAACCCAGTAACCTGTCCCGTTGGCAAAGTGCTGGAGTTCCTGCAGGAGAAGTTTGCGACAGGGTTGGCCCCTTCTACCTTGAAGGTTTATGTGGCTGCCATAGCGGCTTGCCACATACCTTTGGGAGGGGTGTCCTTGGGCAGGGACCCCCTAGTCTCTCGTTTCCTTCGTGGCACTCTAAGGCTGAGACCTGTGGCACAGACCAGGGTTCCTGCCTGGGACTTGTCTTTGGTACTCCAAGGCCTGTCCCAGGCACCCTTTGAACCATTAGAGGAGCTTCCTATTAAACTCCTCTCCCTAAAGACCCTTCTTTTGCTGGCTATCACCTCGCTTAAGAGGGTCGGGGATCTTCAAGCTCTCTCGGTGGTTCCTTCTTGCCTCGAGTTTGCGCCCGGGATGACGAAGGTTTTTCTTCACCCGAGGCCAGGCTATGTCCCTAAGGTTCTTACGAACGTGGCTCGGTCTATCATGCTACAGGCCTTCTGTCCTCCCCCCTTTGACGATCATGAGCAGGAGCGAAAGAACAAGGTCTGTCCAGTACGAGTACTGGACGCTTACGTCCTCAGGACTGCTACCTGGCGTAAGTCAAACCAACTGTTCGTTTGTTTTGGGACCCCTGAGGGGGCTCCAGCTTCCAAACAAACCCTAAGCCGATGGATAGTCGAGGCTATCTGTCTGGCTTATGAGTCGGCCGGACATGCTTCTCCCCTGAGGGTCCGGGCCCACTCCACTAGGAGCGTGGCGACCTCCAAGGCGTTTCTCTCAGGAGTTTCCCTTGCTGATGTTTGTGCTGCGGCTGGCTGGTCCTCACCGCACACCTTTATGAGATTCTATCAGTTAGATCTCGATTCCGCTCCGGGAACGAGGGTGCTCTCTCAGTGAGCTGAGACACATCCGTAGGCCGGCGTCGCTGAGGTGACGTTGGTATAACGTTCCCCTAGCGTTTTCTGACGCAGCTCGAAGTTCCCATGAAAGGGAACGTCTCGGGTTACGTATGTAACCCTGGTTCCCTGAAGGGGAACGAGACGCTGCGTCTTCGCCTCAGCTCCTTGCGCCTCCGGGCCCGCTTCAGACACTCTTTTGCTGTCACTTCCGGGTTCCGGCGCGCTTTTATGCTCTGTTCATGACGTCACTTCCGTGACTCGCATTCACACGCGTAAAATTCCCATTGGTTGTACACATCTTCACGTGACTGACGTCAAGGGTTTCCCCTAGCGTTTTCTGACGCAGCGTCTCGTTCCCCTTCAGGGAACCAGGGTTACATACGTAACCCGAGACGTTTTTAGTCACATGGTACAATGCAAGTCACTTTGAATAAAGGCGTCTGCCAAATGCATAAATGTAAAATATATAAATATGTTGTCAGGGTTGGAGAGTGCAAGGAGGACAGGGCTTTACTGAAAGAATAAAACAAAACTACAAACACAAAGCTGTTCACATCACACAAAGACGCAATAATTAAACACAACATGAAAGCACGCGGCTGATGTAAACACGAACCGTGTGCTCACAACAGTGGTTGAAAAAGTGGTTGACAGTGGTGAAAAACAGCTGCTTAGAAAGCATCAGATCAGTGATGTGGATATGTTTGCACCTGCTCCGAACTTCACCGGTGTTATGAATATGAGCTCTGCGCTCCCCTCCATGGCCACCAGAGGGAGCTCACACACATATACTCACACTTCACTACACGCTACATTTCCCAGCAACCATCACACTGGACTGATTACACACACAGCTGGACTCCATCATCTCTGTTTGTCACACATCCTGTTAATCATTACCTGGACTATAAAAGACTGCTTCATTCATACACTCACCGCAAAGTCTTGTTTAGCCCCGGTTAACATTCTGAGCGTTCATATCCTGTTTTGTTACCTGTTACCGATCCTGCCTGTTTGCCTGTTTTTGATTCTGTTCTGCCTGCCCTGACCTCTGCCTGGATATACGCTTGAGATTGTTTTCCGCCTGCCTTGACCATTCACCTGGATTATTCTGCCTGATACTGTCTGCCTGCCTTTGTGACCCCTGCCTGGATTATTGACTACGTTTGTTCTCTGTTTGCCCTGACCTTGTGCCCGTACGACCATTCTTAATAAAGACATAGCTTTTGTATCTCTGCCTGTGAGTCCCCTTTGTTACAACCGGCATCAGATGATTAAAAGGACACTGTTATAGTTTTGTGGCACAGTACAGAATGGCTCTTTCACCATTTTTCTTAACATTGTATGTTCATTTCATGTGTCTTTGTGCAGAAGCGCTTAAACGTAACGTCTGTTTGATTTTCCCAACAAAAACGTATTTTATGTCTTTCACATAAAAATCAGAACACAGGCTTTCATAGACAACTTACAAGTTTAGTTACAAGATGTTTGCACATTGGCAATAAAAACATAAATAATACATAAACATTCTTACCTACAGTCCATTCGTTCTTCAAAAATACTATTTTGTGCTCCAAAGAAAAGACTAAAAGCATGTCAGTTTAGAACCACATGAAGTTGAGTAAATAATATGACCTTTAAAATGTATGTTTGATAGTTGTGGTGAACAATGATGTTTCTTCCAGTGTGGCTGTCTTTCTAAGTGTCTCCCAATGGATATTGGAGAAAATAGATGTCATTAATAACAGCTTCCACCCCGTGCGTGGTTCATCAGCTCCACCGTGCTTTCCTGGAGCAAGTCGTCGGTTCTAAGATGTCACACAATTACCTCTTAAGTGCTCAAACAAATGGAGAGACCTGGCAAGTGACATCAAATCAACTCTGTCACAGGTGATTGAGTCTAGTCATCAAGTCAGGGCGAACCTGTCAGGAGAGAGAAAACACAAGAGCGGGACAGCGAGGGTTTTCCATCAGGAGGTTGTAATGGACTCCTATTAATACAGAAACACTTTTTCCCCCTCTGAACATTTTCAGAAGATAAAGATGGAAATGTATTCCACTTGTTCTCTAGTGTATTTCAGTCTCTTGCAAGTTTGTGGGCCATGTAGTTGCAAGCCTGGCAAAACTCTGGTTTTACTTTGGACAGTTTAACTGGTTTTAAGTGGAGGTCCTAAAAATCGGAACGATTTTCTGAACGATTCCTTTTTGAGATTTTATGTCACTGTAAAAATGTTGTTTGAGCTTCAAAAAGTAGGCAAGTATTCATGCTACCTTAAAATGTAAAGTTTTAGTCAAATGTGAAGTTGTACTAAGTGGTAACTTGGAAATTTGAGTTGACTCAACTTTTAAGGTAGCACAAACACTTTTTTTTTAAGTTGAAGCAACTTAGTCTCGTATATTGCCTTATATACAGTAAAAATTCCAATAACTGACCTCTTTTTGGAATAAAGCTTTAACCATCAGGTAAACGTGGTCATTGATTGTACACAAGAATATTTCAATATTAACATGAATTTGGTCATATTCTGATGTATGCAAGTGTAAATAGACATTTTTAGTTATGTAAACACTTTTTATTCCAATAGGGAAATAAGTTGAACCATGCTACATCATTGCTAACAAAAGTCATATAAAAGCCTAATAAAAAGCAGTGATCTTTTGACAGAAAACCACCAGTCAACCTTACAAGCGGACTTTATGAGCAGAGCAAGCATGCAAACGGGCCGTGAGCGCTGGAACACACAGGCAGGAGGCCGTAGGACATCATCAGCGAGATAATATTGTCAGTGGCTGATGTAAATTGCAGCGCGACATAGTCGACAGACATGGCTGAGTGGCTGCAGTGTGTCGGGGCCGTGACACTGACAAATGGAATATTTTTGGAGGGCTTAATCGCTGGAAATGGGGTTCTGTCTGATGGTGACATGCACACCCCTCGCTCCAATGGCCGCAAAAAAAGAAAACTGATTGTCTGGCCTGTTCACTCAATCTCACCTCCTTCAACCTTGCCCCTCCTCGCTTCCCAAACACACACACACACGCAGATAAACAATTGTTTTTTCCCTCGCTGTCAACAGAAGGATGCCTAAAACGCAAAGACACATTCATCTGATTCATCAAATAGGGAAATTAAGACCTTGTGCTGTTTTCATATTCATATTCACATTCATCAGGAGGAAATTGTATTGCTCAGAGATGTTTCTTTCATAGCTCAGGACACTTAATGGAGTGAAAAAGTACTGTTTTCTTTTAAAATCTATAGCTTTAACCACAATCAAATGTGAGACTATGAGAAGAGAAACTGAGACACAAGTGAAACTGCTGAGAGATTTCCACAAAAGTTTTTGTTAACACTTTACAATACGAACCTATTAGTTAATGAGCGCAACATTATCTTTGATAATGTTAGTGAGAAAAATACAACTCTTCATTGTTCATGTTAAGTCAGGTTCATTAAATAATATTAACATTTTAATAACTTACAAGATTACAAGATTAAGAAATGATAGACAGTCAGCCTTTAGAAGTATTTTTTTTATTGTTGGTTCATGTTAAAGGTGCATTATAAGTTATTTCTGAGAAATGCTGCTGAAAGTGGATCGGATCGAGCACCAAAACACACGTGTTGCCGGTCAGCATTAGGTGTTGCATTGAGTGTTCCTGAATTTAACTAACAGAGGTTAACATGTGGAACCTTATTGCAAAGTGTGACCAGCTCTTCATTGTCAGTCAGTTTGGTCTTATTTATGTCAGTGCGAAACAAATAAAATCTTATTTGTGATTGCGGTGACAAAGAATTACCATGGTAATACCGCATTCCAGATGAAGCTAGACTGGAGAAAAAGTGAGTTGAAACTTCACTTCCATGCTGTGTTTCAGTCAAACACACGCAATGCAACAGTCACATCTACTCCTCAAGATGGTGCCTAAATATGAACATCTGCCAATTCGCCTGTTATGTTAGAAAAAGTCCCTAGTGGACAAAACCTATCCACTGATATAAATGTTAGAATTGAATTTCATTTGGAGTACTTCTTTATTGCACAAAGCACATTTCTTAATATCACTATCAATATTGATAAGATGACCTCTGTATAATATCAGTCTTTAAATGCAAGATATTTGAAGTGTACTTAAAGTATATTTGCATTAGTTCTATTTTACCACAATCAAATATCTTTAAGTATATCTTTAGTTGGACCTCAACACTATTTCCGGATCAATAAAGTGCATTACGATCAAAATTATAGTTATAGTTTAAGTATACCAATTTACTAAAAAAGTACAATTGCCAGGTAGTTATATGAAGTAAATAAATATGTACATTTATTTGTAGTATACTTAGCACAAAATACATTTATTTCAAATACATTTTAGTAAATTTATTTTCAACTAGATTTGTTAATCTAGTTGAAAATAAATAAAATAAAATACTCATGGGATCAAGTGCTCAAAGGATTAAACCCGCGCTCATTTGTTATGATTTTACATTAGAATAAGTGTTGTATAAAAGCTATAATTTTTCAGGGATGCTATAAGTCAGATTAGCTTTTCACTAATGAGTGCACTAGTTTTACAAATCTATTACAAAATTTCTCAGTTCAGTGTTTCAGCAGCAATGTTTGCGTGTTTACATAATTGTTTGATCAAGGTATAACATGCATTTTGAAAGCACTTTATTTTCATGTTCAAACATGTTATTAATCTCAGAGTGAGGCTGTTGCTAATGCCAGGTTTGGGATGAGATAATGCATGGGATTGTTCAAATGAAAATTGTGATTAATCAGAAAATCTATATTTACAGTCCTGCTATATATTCCTGCCTCAACCAAATGAAATATTTTGCCTTGAATAATGAGAATATTATTTCCCATTGACCGAAATACTACTCTAAATGCGTTTCACCAACTTTGTTCATAAATCTTGCTGGGTGAAGTTATAGCTAGCAAGTGCTTTTGTGCTTTATTCTTCAGAGCACTGTAACCACGAGCTGAAAATGAACACTTTCATCTCAATGATGTCTGTGATTAGAAAAGTTGGGATTTTATGGTCTTTAGTTCCCTGTAATGATTTTGATAATGATAGCTTGTGGCCTTGAGCAGTGAATGTCAGTGTCTGGGGTCGAAATAAACCTCTCAGGTTGAGAAACAAGAGCTATGCTTTATTAGGCGGCTAAGAGCTGCCGTCTCACGCTGGACGTGCAGGTGGTGAGACGTCCCCTTAACGGCGCTTCATCACTGTTGCTGCCCGCTGAGAAAGAGGGAGACCATCCCATGTCAGGCATGAATCACTTCCAAGTGCGTCTGACCCGCTCTCTGTAGATCAATGATAATTACCAGCGTGACACGAGCACAATTATTACTGTACAGGATCAGAGGCTGCAGGGGAATGCTGGAAGCTTGAAAGAGCGTGAGTTATGGCTCTCGCGGGGCCTGCACAAGTCTTGGCCAATAAGCAAGCCATTTTACACTTTTATATGACAGCTTACAGCAGGATATAAGCCTTATCGCTGGTTGGTCGTGTAAAGCATGGCCTGTTTCACCTCTGCTTCTGTTCAGACTGGGACAGTAATTTACAGACAGTGCCCCTTTTACTGAAACTTCAGTTGCAAAAGCTTATAAGCTTAGATAGATAGATAGATAGATAGATAGATAGATAGATAGATAGATAGATAGATAGATAGATAGATAGATAGATAGATAGATAGATAGATAGATAGATAGATAGATAGATAGATAGATAGATAGATAGATAGATAGATGCTTTTGTTTAGAAAAGAGGCAGTAAATTAATCAAAAGTTTTTGTAAATACAGTTATAATTACAAAAGGTTTCTAATTCAAATAGACAATTAGAAAATTGGTAAAAATTGGGAAAATGTAGAAAATTGGAATGTTATAATCAATCAAAGGATCTTGAGATGATCATAAATGTTTCTTGAGCAGCAAATTATCATATTGGAATGATTTCTTATGGATCATCATATATATTATATAGGCTGTAATTATTTCTTATGAATCATGAAGACTGGAGTTATGATGCTGAAAATTTGCAGAAATAAATTATGTTAAAATGTATTCAAATATAAAAGTTAATTTTGATACTTTACAATATTGCTGTTTTATTAGATTTTTGATCAAATATATGTGTGTGTGTGTGTGTGTGTGTGTGTGTGTGTGTGTGTGTGTGTGTGTGTGTGTGTGTGTGTGTGTGTGTGTGTGTGTGTGTGTGTGTGTGTGTGTGTGTATGTGGTTGTATGTACATATACAATGTGTGAGTGTGTGTGTGTGTGTGTGTGTGTGTGTGTGTGTGTATGTGGTTGTATGTACATATACAATGTGTGAGTGTATATACAGGGAGTGCAGAATTATTAGGCAAGTTGTATTTTTGAGGATTACTTTTATTATTGAACAACAACCATGTTCTCACTGAACACAAAAAACTCATTAATATCAAAGCTGAATATTTTTGTATCAATATTTTTAGTAGTTTTTAGTTTTAGCTATTTTAGGGTGATATCTGTGTGTGCAGGTGACTATTACTGTGCATAATTATTAGGCAACTTAACAAAAACACATTTATACCCATTTCAATTATTTATTTTTACCAGTGAAACCAATATAACATCTCAACATTCACAAATATACATTTCTGACAAAAACCAAACGAAAACAAATCAGTGACCAATATAGCCACCTGTCTTTGCAAGGACACTCAAAAGCCTGCCATCCATGGATTCTGTCAGTGTTTTGATCTGTTCACCATCAACATTGCGTGCAGCAGCAACCACAGCCTCCCAGACACTGTTCAGAGAGGTGTACTGTTTTCCCTCCTTGTAAATCGCACATTTGATGATGGACCACAGGTTCTCAATGGGGTTCAGATCAGGTGAACAAGGAGGTCATATCATTAGATTTTCTTCTTTTATACCCTTTCTTGCCAGCCACGCTGTGGAGTACTTGGTGTGATGGAGCATTGTTCTGCATGAAAATCATGTTTTTCTTGAAGGATGCAGACTTCTTCCTGTACCACTGCTTGAAGAAGGTGTCTTCCAGAAACTGGCAGTAGGACTGGGAGTTGAGCTTGACTCCATCCTCAACCCGAAAAGGCCCCACAAGCTCATCTTTGATGATACCAGCCCAAACCAGTACTCCACCTCCACCTTGCTGGCGTCTGAGTCGGACTGGAGCTCTCTGCCCTTTACCAATCCAGCCACGGGCCCATCCATCTGGCCCATCAAGACTCACTCTCATTTCATCAGTCCATAAAACCTTAGAAAAATCAGTCTTGAGATATTTCTTGGCCCAGTCTTGACGTTTCAGCTTGTGTGTCTTGTTCAGTGGTGGTCGACTTTCTGCCTTTCTTACCTTGGCCATGTCTCTGAGTATTGCACACCTTGTGCTTTTGGGCACTCCAGTGATGTTGCAGCTCTGAAATATGGCCAAACTGGTGGCAAGTGGCATCTTGGCAGCTGCACGCTTGACTTTTCTCAGTTCACGGGCAGTTATTTTGAGCCTTGGTTTTTCCGCACGCTTCTTGCCACCCTGTTGACTATTTTGAATGAAACGCTTGATTGTTCGATGATCACGCTTCAGAAGCTTGGCTATTTTAAGACTGCTGCATCCCTCTGCAATATATCTCACTATTTTTGACTTTTCTGAGCCTGTCAAGTCCTTCTTTTGACCCATTTTGCCAAAGGAAGGGAAGTTGCCTAATAATTATGCACACCTGATATAGGGTGTTGATGTCATTAGACCACACCCCTTCTCATTACAGAGATGCACATCACCTAATATGCTTAATTGGTAGTAGGCTTTCCAGCCTATACAGCTTGGAGTAAGACAACATGCATGACGAGGATGATGTGGTCAAAATACTCATTTGCCTAATAATTCTGCACTCCCTGTATATGTAGGCATCATTTATTTGATAAAAAATATGTAAACATAAAAGATGATTAATCGATTTGACAGCTGTAAATATATATATATCAGCAAAATATGGCGGGTTTAATTGTAAGAGTCAGAGAGAATACTGAAAAATGGTCATGAAAAACAAATTTGAAACTGTTTTAGGTGCAAAAAACTTTTCTAGTGTGGGTAATGGACCATAATATAAAAAAAAATTCTCTGACCCTTTAATGCACCTGCTCGATCAGTACAGCACCTCTCACACACACACACACACACACACACATCCTCCCATCCTCTTATCCCAGTACTTTCACGCTATGTTTGGCAGCTCTCATCTTCCCTTTGATTCTGTAATTCTGCTTTCCTGACGGTGTGTGTGTGTGCGCGTGTTTTCAAGGATCCAGTCGTACCTGCAATCATAATCTACGACAGCAAACTTCAGAGAATCAATTAGTCCACCCCTCATCCTGCGAGCGAAGACGATTCCCCCCGACTTGAGCCGCAAACACCTTCTATCACGAGTCATTTTGCCTCCCTAACACCCGACTTCTCTTCCCTGAGCCCGGATAGGTTTGACTCTAAGCCTCTAAAAAGTTGACAACCCAAAAGCGCTTTCCCCCTCTTGCTCTCGCCGCAGCCCTTCTCCCCTTTCAGCCTGTCTCCAAAGAAAGCTGG